>PVKA01019786.1:0-41448 GCA_004027165.1 Ctenomys sociabilis
TTATTAGAGGAAATAGTTTTATGTCCTTGATCTATATTACTTTTTCTGTTATTTTGCCCATTAGAAAGGAAGTTCATACTTCTCATTTTTCCTCCCAAATGGGCAGATGACAGAACTGTCTATGCATAGATTTGACCTATGAATTCACTTCTTCCACCCAAGACTCATAACCTGAATTCCTTGAAGGCAGCATCAGAGAGAAAGCCTCATGTGGATGTAGTTTACTTGGGAAGGGATAGGAGGAAATTAATAAAAGAGAAAAAGAAATGCAAAACAGAAAAGGAAGAAAAGCTACTACAATTTTTGTTATTAAGTTGATCACTGGTACCTGATGGCTTGGACCTCCTAGAAACCTGATAAAATATATCTTCAAGGAATCTGCCAAGAGAAAAAAAAATAGGAGAATTTATCAAGTACCCTTTCTCTGCTTTGACCAAGAGCGGAGCAATGCTCATTAGCAAAGTGAGAGCGATATGCTAACACGCATTTTGTTGTCGCCACCTCTTAGATATTTTAAGAACCTTAGAATGTGATCCCCGCGATTGACTCTATTTTTCTGAAGAAGTTTCACCATTTTACACCAAACTTTTTTTTTAAGAAAAGACATTTTCAATGAAACATTATAACTCTTATTTTCCAGTGAACAAAAAACTTTTAAAAGAAATGATGTCATGTACAAATCAAGAATTTTTAAAACAAACCTACAGAGTACTTTCTATTTGTTTGGACAAGCCTGTGACATAGATTTAAAGATCTAAAACACAGAAATAACAGAAGTGTGTGAGACATCAAACCAAGTAAAAAACTCAAACAACAATATCATTGTCGTATTTGTCATGAAGTAGTTCTACAAGTACAGTGAGCCAGACTGTACCTCTGTCGGGAGTCATAGAACGATTAATGTTTCAGGACATGGATGGGCCCCATTAATCTATACAGTTGAAAAAAAAACATTTTTCTCAGGAAGCCAAGAGGTACCTACTACTCAGAACACAAAGTAAGAAGGGTTGGCCTTATTAAAAATAACCTATAAAATTAATCAGTAGAAATAAGTAAGAAATAATCCACAGGCTGGGAGAAGATAGTTACAATGCAAATTCTAAAATGAATTTACATACACAATGTACAAAGAACTGCAAATTAACAAGTTAAAGATGAAAACCAGGCAATTTTTTTGTACCATTACTCCTCTAAAGACCATGCACAAATGACAAGCACATAACAACATACCTGGCACAATTAGTCATTAGAGTACTGTGAATTAAAAACACAAAGACATGCTATGTCACACCCTTTAGAATAAGTCAGGGGAAAAAACAACTAAACCAAATTGGCAAGGTTATGGAGCAACCAGAGCTCTCTTATACTGTTCAATTATTTTGAAAAACTAACAGATTCTTCAAAGATTAAATATGCATTTATCTTACAAACTAGAAATCTCCAAAATATTTACCTAAGACAGATAAAAATGTCCACTATAAGCCCATACACTGGATGGTATGGGCTTCATTCACATGCTGGAATACTATCTAGCATTAAAAATGAACAAAATAAACATGATGCACAAAAGTGCAGATGAATCTCAAAATTCCACTAAATAAAGAAATTCTGGTATAAAAATGTGCAAAGATTTTAGCAAAGCTAATGTATGGAAACACCATTCTTAAGCAGTTATTCTTTCAGGAGAGAGCTGACTAACAAAGGTAAAAAGAAACTGAAACAAAAGAATTATTTTCTGGAGGGAGGTCTGATTCACATGTGTTCATGCATTAGTCAAAATTGGCTGAACTAAATAAAATTCTGAAAACAAATAAAATATATAAGAAGCTGACTGGGATGACTGATTTGAATACTCCACTATATATAAATTCTACATCAGTAACAATGCTTTCAAATTAAAGTTATTATTTTGAGATAATTACTGATTTATATATACTTTGAATAAATAACATGGAGATTGATGTGTACTCTTTAGTCAGTTTTTTTTAATTATTTTCTTTTATGAGTAAACAAAACAAAATTTCATAACAAAATAATACAACTGACACAATATATTGTTTTTATGTTCAAAGTAATTACTCAAACTATAAGATACTCTTTGCAAAAAGAAACAGATAACTCATTAGTACAACCATTATGGAAATCAATTAGGTGATTTCTCAAAAAATTAATATAAAAATTCCATTTGAGCCAACTTGTCCCACTGTAGGTTTCTTCCCCCAAAGAATTAAAATAATTACATTGTAGGGAAACACCCAGAACCAAGTTTACAGCAGTACAATCGACAATCACTCTCTCATAACTTTCTTGCAGTGGCAATATCTTGGAAACTTTGTACCATATCTGAGCAAGGATACTGACCTTAGCAGTGTCAAGATATAAATATTTCCATCACCACAAGGATGTTTTCAAAGTCCACCCTTTCATGCATCCATCCCACCCTAGCACCATTCTTAAACTTTGGCATCCATTAATCTGTTATTCATGTTTATTGTTCTGTGATTTTATTAATGTCAAATTAATAGAATTGTGCAATATATGTGTTATGGTTTGTGTCTAGTTGTACCCCCAAAGCCTTGTCCAGTCATGGGGCGATGTCTAGAGTTTGTGATTAACGCATGATCCATTGGGATTAGTGTGAGTGCTATAGGGATTATGGGTGTGAGTTACTACATCCAGCCTGGGGCACACAGCCTGAACACAACTGAAGGGAGACAGACTTGCTCTCTGTAGCCACGGTTGCTGCTACCTCTCCCTTTTGCTCTTGCTTTTTTGCTGTCTCCGTCTACCAGGAACTGCTGCTCTCTGCCATGTGCCCCTCTGCCTTGGAGCCAGCTGAGTATGGACTGAAACCTCCAGGAACTGTGAGCTAAATAAACCTTTCCTTCCTTCATTTTGAGTGTTGGGCATTTGTCCCAACCATGAGAAAAGAGTAACTGTGCATTAGCTTTCTCCTCAGTGGGACAGAATACTCCATATCTTCCAGTTAAAAGAGAAGTTCCTGTTGGCTCTTAATTTCACTGGTTCCAGCCCATGGTCTAAGTAAAAACATCATGGTAGAAGGGCATGATACAGGAAAGGTCCCCATTTCATATTCTAAAGGAAGCAGAGCACACGGAAAAAGCACAAGGCAAGAAGGAGCCAGGAAGCATGATAGTACCCCAATCACACCTTCACGAACTGTGTGGACACACTCAAAACTTCGACTTTCTAATCCCCTCAACTCCTGTGAAGCCAGCCAAGATGACAATCAACATTAACCATCACAGTATATAACCTTGGGGTTTTTCCATTAATCACATTTCTCTGAGATTTATTCAGGTTGCCACATTGAACACAGTTCTTTCCTTTATATTTCCGAATAGTGTCTCATAACATTTACATTGGATGATATATTTAAGCATTTTCTGGTTAGAAGAGGTCTGGATTGTTTATAGTTTGTGGATACTACAACTAAGGTGAGTAATGCATTTCTTAAGAAACTGAGAAGTCCTTTTAAGTATAACCGTAGCTTCCATATTCTACCAGCAATGAGTGAGCGATTCTGTTCTCCAGATTTTATCTAGAATTATGATTGTTACTTTTATTTTTTATTTAATTTTTTTATGTGTTTAGTACAGGGTATACAGGGTCTCACTACACAGATCAGACTCGTAGTGGTCCTCCTGTTTTCACTTTCCCAAGTTCAGGGATTACTGGTGCTTGCCACCACGCCATCTCAATTGCCATCTCGGCGCAGCACAGGGGGTGGACCTGCACAGCTTGCAGGGTATCGAACCCCAGTCCTGCCTGTGCCTAAGCAGGCACTTCAATCTGCTGAGCTATCTGGCTGGCCCATGGATTGTCACTTTTAATATTGACCATCCTGATTGATGTGTAGGGATAATTAAACATAGTTTTACTTTAAAGTTAATAAAGGATAATTGAATCTTCTCAGATGTCATTTGCTCCTTGTATATCTTTGGTGAAACAACGCTTTATTTTTTTTATAATTCTTTTTCAGTTGTATTTCTTCTTCCTTAATACTGAGTTTTAAGAAGTCTTTCCATATCCTAGCTTTGAGGATACTTTGCATTTTTTTTACACAGGCCTCCTTCAAGAAAAAGGTTTTAATTTTGTTAATGTCCAATTTATTTTTTTAGTTTTCTTTTCTTTTTTTTTTTTTGTATTTTGTGCAGAGTCTCACTATGCAGCAGCTCAGACTTGTAGTTAGCCTCCCAAGCACTGGGATTATAGGTGTACACTACCACACCCAGACTGGATGGCCAGCTTAGTGCACCTGGGAGCAGTTCTGGCATGGCACATGGTACCAGGGATCAAACCCCAGACCCTGAGCTTCCCCAAGCAGGTGCTTAGCTGGGCTTTCTCAATGGCCCTTAAAGTCCAACTTACTGATATTTCCTTCTGTGGTTCATCCTATTTCTATCAAGACAAAGAAGTCTTTAAAAAAGAATAGAGATATCATTAAAATTAGAAATATTTCACTACAAAGGACAGTGTTACAATACTCAAAGTGTTTAAAGGTAATCCCATTTACTAGTAAGAGATATCTGTGAAATACTTTTTTTTTTTTTCGGAACCAGGGATTGAACTCAGGCCCTTGTGCTTGCCAGCAAGCACTTATTCCACTAAGCCATCTCCGCAGTCCCTTGTGAAACACTTCTAATAAAGAATTTATATATAAAATGCACAAAGAAATCTTAGCACTCAAAGATAAGAAAACAAATAACCCAGTTTAAAAGAGGGCAAAAATTTGAAGAGATACCACACAAAGTAGATTTATAAATCACAAATGAATACATGAAAAAATGTTCTACATTAATCATTCTTAGGGAATTACAGAATAATAAAATAATGATAAGACATACAGTAGAATGACTAAAAATAAAAGCATTGACAACACCAAATACAGCTAAAGAAGACATGTAATAACAGAAACTCACTGTTGGGAGCATAGGATGATACTGCCACTTTTGGGGATAATTTGGCACTTTTGTAGCAAAACTAAAAGCCTATTACCATGCATTTGCATTTGGTATTTAGAAATATGAGGTGAAATCTTATGTTCATGTAGATACCCCACACAAGTGTTTATATACACTTGTTCATAATTATAACTTTATAATAGGTTGATATTCATCACTAAAATAAATGAACCACCAGCAGAGAGAAGATACACAATATGAACATAACACTATGAAGTATAAAAAGACTGTCAGAGAATGCTTCATACTAAACAAAGGTATGGACAAAGTTAAGCTAAAAACAATTGCCAAAAGTTCTGTGGAAAATAAGGGGGTTACCAAGGGATGAAAAGGTGCAGATCAAGATATTTTTAGGACAGAAAAACTTTTCTATCTGAGACTTTACTGCATATATGACAGTATGCATTTTTAAACTCCATAAAACTCTGTGACTCAATTTAGACCTATATTACTTGTTGCTTCACTAAATACTTCACTAAATTCAAAATAGATCAAAGATCTAAAAGTTTGGGCTGGGGAGGTAGCTCAGTACAATAAGCACTTGCCTGGCAAGCACAAGGGCTTGAGTTTAATCCCTGGTTCTGGAAAAAAAAAAAAAAAGCAACCTACATTTTTGGGGCCAGGGGGATGGCTCAGGCACCTGTAATCCTAGCGCTTGGGAGGCTGAAAAACCAGAAGGATCACTGTAAGTCTGATCTTTGTAATGAGACCCTGTAGACACTGTACTAAATATATTAAAAATCAGTAAAAAATGGATACACCTGGAAAATATAATGTTGAGTGAAATAAACCAGACACATGGGCTTAAATAAGGTACAGTATTACCCATTTGAGCAAGGCAAAGTGAAAACGGAGATCAACAGAAGATGAATAGACGGACACAAGGGGATGGATCTCTTGCAGTGGGAAGTGATCCAAGAAAACAAGGGCATGGGGTAAGAGGGAGCAGAAGAGGAAATAAGGAGAACAAAGATACACATGGTTTCTCTGATATAAGAAACTCAAAGTATAAATAATTTAGAGAACAAATCAAAGAGTCTAGGAAAAAAGGAGGCTGAGATTTTAAAATGGAAAGGGACCAAGAGATTAGATTGAGAATAGGTAGAGGGTAGAATGAGGAAGTGGATGAAACAAATTAAGATTATATATGTATGTATGTATATATATATATATATGATTATATGATGTTATATATATAGGACAATATATAAGATGTTATATATATGATACTATATTATATTTATAATTTGATTATAATCCTTGTATTCTATAAATACGTACTAATAACAATATGATTTTAAAATATAATATAAAATGCTTTTCAAAAGTGCTTGGATCTGGATGTGGTAGTGCACACATATAATCCTAACACTCAGGAGGCTGAGGCAGGAGGTCAAGACCAGCCTGGACTACACAGAGGGACCTTGTTGTTTACTTTATTCCAAATCCAGATGAACATTTTTCACTTTATTTATACGCCAAGATTTTATTTGGTAATAATTTGCTGAACAAGTTATTGATAGGAACTATATACCTTTCTCTGTAAAACTCTACTAGCTCTTTTGTCAATATATATGTTCATGTTTGTAAAAATGAGTGAATTCTATTGCAAATTACGAATTTGCTTTTGGAGCTGGCCAGATAGCTTAGTGGATTAAAACACCTGCTTAGGCAGATGCAGGGACTGGAGTTCAATCCCTGGAGTGCTACTGCAGACCCGCCCCTAGAGTGCACTGAGATAGAAACTGAGACTGGGTGTGGTGGCACTCACCTGTAAGCCCAGCATTTGGGAGGCCGAGAACAAGAGGATCACTAAGAGTAGGATCTGTGTAGTGAGACCCTGTATTAAATATATAAAATAAATAAAATAAAAATAAAATTATGAATTGCCTTAATAGTATATCCATACTGGTTTATCAAATGTAACCAAATGCACCACACTTAATAATTGCGAGAGCTCTGGTGGTAAGAGAGGAGAGGGTATATGTGCACACTGGTTTCTCCTAGAGTTATCTTTAATTCTAGAACAGCTAAAGTAAATAGTTAATTTTAAAAAGTAATAGTATTGCTCTTATTTTAGGCTTAAACTTTAAGCAGGCATGGTTCTTTTGGCTTCTTTGGAGCCAACAGCCTCCAAGTAAATATCCCATAACTTTATTAGACAGACTATGCAGAGATACCATGTGGAGTACCTTTGGAGAGGAAGAGACCCAGCCACAACAGAAAAAAAACAAGATCCAGCCAACAGCAAGTCTCTCAGCCACTAGTGCTGGCTTCTAATGGCCCTAGCCAGGCTAGACCCCCAAGCCATCCCCTACCCAGTCAGTCAAAGAGCTTCGACTTCTCAAACATGGAAGATATCATGCTAAGGAAAAAGGAATATCCTACTGCTCCCTATTGGATTCCATGATCCATAGAACTACAAATAAAATAGTTGTTGTTTAGGGCATCTACCATTTATGTTTTCTTGGTTTAAAGCAAGTATTTCAGTGCTCAGAGTTCCCATACTATAATAAAATACCTGACATAACCAATTTTTTAAAAGTTCACTTAGGGTTTTTTGAAATGTTATTGTTAGTGCATATTGGGAATACAGAATGGTGAAGTTAATTTTGGAGTTTGGCACAAGAATGTAATGTATCTTTTTCTATCCCATTTCTTCCCCTCCCCCCAGTTTTCTCTCCCTCTATTCACTTCCCAGCTCCAGAAGTCTCAGTCTTATAGTCCTTTCATCTCTTTTATGCCTACTGACTTATGGTTTCCCACAAAATAGAAAACATGTAGAATTTACTGAATCAAGCGTATTTCACTAATATGATGATCTCATACATTTATTTTTGTTCTTCTTTGTGGTGGAATAAGCCACAATTCCTTTATCCACTCACCTGTTGGGAGGCACCTCCGCTGTCCCTACAGCTTTGTCCTAGTGGAATGTACTGTGATAAGTGTGGGTCTTCTGGTATCACTGTGGTATGTTCACTTTATTTCTTTCTGGAGTATACCCAGGAGTGGTACATGCGAAAAAAATGGTAATTCTATTTTTAGTTTTTTGAGAAAATAGTAATTATACTAGCTTTCTTTCTTAGTTACTTTTTTCTCATTGGTCACATTAAATATCTCACACCCAAGGTTAAGAAAGGAAAGATTTATTTAGCTCACAGTCTGTAGAGGTTTCAGTCCAAAATAAGCTGGCTGCAAAGCAGAGTGGCTTGGCAGTGGGGGTTCGCAGAGTGGTACCAGCTCCTGGCAAGCAGAAGACAGCAAAAGCAAGAAAGCAAGGGCCATGAAAAGCATTATCCTTCCCCTTTTATCTTACCCAGACTCCTTTGGGAGGGAAGCACTCTGCTTTAATATGCATGCCTTGAGCCTTGCATTTCACCATGAGTCAATACCTTCCCCACACTCTAGATGCAGCCACCTCTGAAAAAGTCCCACCTACAACATGAGGTTTTATGGGGACTTTGAGACACATCATAATACTTACCTTTCTACAAACAATATAGGATTGGTTGTGATAGGTTCATTCAGCTCATAGATTCACAAATTATATTCCATGATCAAAGGTTTATTGCATTAGGTCTTTGGCAGAGCAGTACATTATGGCTTGGAGCCCATGGTAGAACAGTTTGCTCACTTTATGTTGGTTAAGAATTGGAGAGAGATAAAGGGGGGCATGTTTCTAATATTCTCTTCAAAAGCATGTTTCCTACGACTGGAAGACTTCCAACTGAACACCATCTTTAAAAGTTCTTCAGCTTCACAATACCATTGCAGGACAGTTATGAAGCTCTTACATAAAAACTTATGGGGGGCATTTTCATTTAAAGTACGGCACAGCAAAAGGTAAGTGAAACATCAAGGAAATTTAAAGTTGATCAAGAAGGACCAGGGATGTAGCTCAGTGGCTCGAGTGCCTGCCTGGCAAGTGCAAAGTCCTGAGTTAGATTTCCAGTACCAAAAAAAGTGATCAAGAAAAGGTATTTTACTTCTCCTCTCTAATCTTTGCCGCTCTGCCAGTGGAAGGTATAATTATGTGTGTTCAAAACATATGGTGTGTGCTTCAATTTAAAAATTTCTACAGTGAAAGATACTGAAAATGACTTCCCCTTGATTCAAATGAACTTTTCTCGTTTTCTTACAACTTTTTCAAGCAGGTCTGGGAATACAATTCCATAAATATCTTTAGCTGAGAAGCAGCAGCTGCCTCGATGTCCTGAATCTATTCAAAACTTTTGTATCTTGTGACAATTTTATTTTTAAGAAGCACAGAAGTCATGCAGAGCAAGATGTAGTGAATAAGGGCTATTATCACTTATGGATTTACCAACCTTCGTTTTCCATAGATGGTGCACACAGCAGCACAATTCCCCAATTGTTTTTATCATACATCATAAGGATATTCACTAAAATGGACCTCCAAAACTACTCTAACAAGTTGCAAGAAAACAAAAGGATCATAGCATTTTGAGAGCAAGGGGGAGTATTTTGAAGTATGTTAATGGTAGTGTGACTTTTACCTTAATAAATTCTGAAATTTATACATATTTTGATTGCCCTTTTTAATTCAGAAATAAATCAGTCTTACTAAGAGTTAGCTGGTCCCACACTGAGAAGGGAGAATGTTTAGTTGTCAAGCTTAACTACATAGAACAAAAGAAGTGCTATGTGGTGGACCACAGCCTTCCTTTGGATTTCCTCCTCACTGGCCACTTACGAATAGACTCAGTTGGAATTCCACCGATGTTCATCTGGCACCTACTACATGCCTGGTATTATTCCAGCATGAAGCATATAGAAGAGAACACAACAAAGTCCTTGCCACGGGGATCTTTTCCTCAGTAACACGTGTGCTAGCGGGCCGGAGCTGATTGACTTTGCAAATGCCACTTCTATGAATCCTCCTTTGTCATGGTTCCAGATGATTCCTGATGCAGTTGCAAAAATGAATAATAAATGAGTAAAAGAAACACTACAGAAAGTTTTGAGTTTCCATGTGTAGTTCACATTTTCAGTAGAGCACCTAGATCAGTGAGAATGAAAGTGGGGTTCTTTCTTCCACTCCAGTATCATGTCTGTTGCTAGGAAACATTTCCCTTGGCACCTACAGACACTGTAGCTTCTGGCTGGGAGGTGGGGGTCTCTCAGTCAGCTGGCTTTTTGCTTATATCTTCTCTAGAGCAAAGGGAAATAGGATTTGTAGTGAAATACAATGTGAAGATGTCACCATAAGTGATGGAACCCTAGACAGGTTTCTAGGTTCTTGTGCATGACAAACATAATTAGACAAGGCATCCAATGATAAGGAAAGAGCAGCAAAGATTAATCAGGCAATAGCACACTCATAGTGAATGGGATCATGCTGGTGGGAAGGCAAATGGTACAAGTCCTGAGGGCATAGTGCTTGAGAATTTTAACATGGTGCATTGGTTCTGAGGAATCTCCCACTGGGTCTTCCAGGACATCACTGACAGCATGATTGACAGGCTGCTGATCATTTTGGCTGTGTCTGTTATGTACATCCTGTCATAATTAGATGCATGTGCTATAGACTATCCACACGTACCTTCAGGGACTTCAAGTAGAGAAAGATTACTATAAGTCAGAAAGAATCTAGTCCTGATTTGAGAATTTGGATTATTTTTGAGAGAAGCCTTAGGAGGTCTCTGATTTTCTTATCTGCACCTTCAGATAGAGTCAAGAGGCTGAGCCTAGAGTGTTGCCCAACTTTGGGTGAGGATAGTGGAGTGGTCCAGCAGCCCCAATTGTACTGTCAAGACTAGGTATCTCTGGCCTTCTTTCCTATGAACACCATTTACCTATTGCCTTCATATATCTAGGACTTAGAGTTTAAAACATTCTGATGCAATACATGAAGGTTGATCTACTCTCTGAGTTTTTCAAAATTTCACTGTTCTTCACCCTATCCTGGCACTACCCTTTGCTTCCATGATTCAAGGAGACTACATTCCAGTGTTTGCCTTAGTCAGGTGGGGAGGCAAAGTTCAACTTCTTAGGGAATAGCTTACTTGAAGACAAGCATTTGGATTTATGTTTTGAGCTGGTTACTTTTGTACTTAGTAAAACTGAGACCAGGAAATCGCACTGTGTGTTCCTGTTGTCTGATGCTTGTCTATATTATGCAGTCATAACCAGAGGGAAAAAAAGAAGAAGAATAGGGGCAGACAGGAAAGGAGGGATGTAATAGGAAAGGAAAGGAGAAAGGAAAAAAAGAAGGAAGAGGGAGAGGTGGCTAAAAAGAAGACATTAGGAGAGGGAAGTTAAGAAAAGAAAGGAGAGGGAAAGTTTGGATTAGAGAGAAAGCTGGTTCTTTTCATGGTTGGTATCTAAATCAGAGAGTAAATGATGCAGAGCTATAGAGCAATTTAATTAATATACTCTATTTAGAGAGAGACAAATACAAAATTACTAACATGTAGAACTATAAAATACAGTTCAAAATGGAGTACCAAATTTAATAAACATAAGGACACTCAAACTTTCTGAAGAAAGAAGAGTGAGAGGTGTTGGAATCAAAGTGTAGGGGCCCAAGTGGAAGGTCAAGGCAGAGAGGGAGCATGGGCAGTGTGAGAAAGAAACCCTGAGGACCAAAATACATGTGAGAGCTGAAGGAACACAAGAAAAGTTAGAAGGCCAGCCCTCTGTAGTGTTCAGGCAGTTAAGACCTTGTCTCTCTATTTGGTCTGACTGGGCAGTCCTGAAGCCAACCTCCCAGCTGCATTTTCTTCAGTGGCAAATGAAAGTAGTTTGGATGGAACAATTTTCTGGAGTCGCTCCCCAGTCCTGGAATTGCCCTTCACTGAGGCCTAAAGCTGGCCTCATGCAGTGGCTGCCACAAAGTAGACTGCTGCAGAACTGAGGCTGTTCTTCATTCTTCTTAAGTTGTTAGTAGATTTGTTCTCCCCCTTTAAGACTGTGTTATCACTGACTCATGGTTGGTGCTCATTTTGCCTATAAGAGTCTTTAATGCTGGAACTAAGAAGACTGCTTCTCTGCTTCTCACTGCCTAGTCTCTCAGCCTCAAGGAAATCAGATGGTGTGCTATTAAACAAGCAAGAGCCTTCACAGGGTTGTGGAATCCAGAGATTCTGTCAGTCCCAGCAGCAAATGAGTGGTCTGTTGCCTAACTAGTAGCTTCATGGAAAGGAAACAAACTTGAATTCCTCCTTCCAATTATAAGGTGCAATGAACAGAAATAAGGTGACAGCAATTATAGTTAATGTTTGCCCCATGTATTAAAGAACAAAAGCTTGCAGCGTAACTGCTGCTTGCTCAAGAGGCTAAACTGTGGGATGGTTGCTAAGGCTTGGAGGATCACTGGGTTTAAACAATGGACCCAGATCTCCTGGGAGGCTTCACCAAGAATCAGCGTGGATATTTCACACACTGAAAGCAAACATATTGGAGGTCCTGACCTCTCAAGTTGCTTATTTGCATTATTTAACATGTATTTATTGGCCTATTTTCCTACATGAGTGTCTGAGAAACATGAGAATAGAGTCTTCTCATTTTATATTTTACAGAAGACAATATTAGCACTAAGTAAGCAGATAAAAATATACTTAATTAACCAGTGACTGAACCAGATGAACAAATAAACTATTAATATAATCAAATAATCAAATTATGGTTCTGGACAACATAGGTGTACCTATTTCTGTGCCTTGTCTTCTACAAACTGAATTGCCTCACTGCTGGAAGAAATTTCTGGAGGAAATTTGACCTCGTGTTCACAATTAGCTATGTTTAAGTATATTTCAGCTTATAGGAATGAGAGCTGGAAAGAACCCAAAGTTCATTTAAGTCAGACTGATCATCTTATAGAAAGGTAAAAGGGAAACCTGGAGTTCAAAAAGCTAAATATGCACCTCAGGAGGTGAGCTAGGCCTGGGCTAGTGAGTACTCAGTTTCCAAGGCCCACTTGGTATTCTTACATTAATTCTTTTATTCTGTGGTTGCCTTGTCCCAAAAAAACAAGCCCTATATGAAATTCTGAGGGTATCCTTTCTTCTTAGAAAATTAACATACTATGAACAAAAAGAAATGTTGTATTTTTTGTACTTTTATATAAAGGAGGGATTTCCAGTCCAGAGAAGATAAGGTAAGCTCTTTCTCCCTGATTGTTCCTGCTAAATACAAATGCAAGCCTCGGAATTTATAAAACAGACATCCAGGATTATACTCTGACAGTTCTAAAATCAAATTTTAAGACCTCACCTGAAGGTTTGAGCTGTGGATGAAGCAGGCTGACAGCAAAGTGTCTCACAGACTCACACCCAGGAGACAAGCGGCCTCAGATCCTACCCGTCTGGCTCTGCTCAGGCAGCTCATTCTTTACCTAGTAGCTCAGGTAACTCATTCTTTACCTGGTTGGATAGAATTCTCTGTCAGTATCAAGTGCACCAAAGGCACTGCAGCAGCTCAAAGCTCTGCAAATAATAATTAGCAGAAGACATGCTCCTCTCCCCAGACTTACCTCTCTGCGGCAAAGGTCCCAGTGGTCAGGTAGCACTAGAGAGGAGGAGCTAAAATTGCATCACTTGGGTATATCACTATTTTTAAGACTTCTGCCCAGGGAATGTATTGCTTCCAGGTTCAATGGCTATGTAAGCAGGATGGGAAAGATAAAACCCAGCAAGCTTCTGTCTATTGGCTGTAGAGTCAGTCTGGATTTATTATGAACCAGGTTATCCATTTGCTAATCAAGATGTATGAGGCCTCTTGTACTGAGACACTTTTGATCTTGGCTGTTGTTGGTTCACCCACAGGTCAGCATTAAGTAACTTCTACTCTCTACTGGCCCACCCACTTATTCTGTCAGTTTGTCTTCTACTTCGAGAAAATACAGCACTTTGAATCGTAGAATATCTTGCGACTTTGATTCCATTATTATGTTTATGACCATGTGATTATTAATATCTGATCCATAAATACATTTATATATTTAATCATTTTATTAACACTGGCTCTATTACGTCAGTTAAAATACTTTTCTGTCCTGTGGAATTGATAGAGAAGTGAAATCTTTCTTTTCCTCTGTTCACCGACCTTCTAGCCAAGAAGATCTTTTCCTTCAGTGTTTTATATATTTGGATTTGTGAAATGATTTTCAGAAGTACAAATCTGTGCAGTCCAAGCTAAGATGATGGCCCTCCCAGAACAGCTTTGTGTTTGCTTTTACCCAGAACTCTGGAGCCATCATACCACTTTTTATGTCAGTTTCTCAATATGATACCTATTGAATTAATCCACTAATAGAGATTCAAAACTCTAGTACTCCCTTTCCATGGTTATAATTTATTGCTTATTTTTATTACTTAACACTAGGCCAAGACAGTTATGCCTTATTTAAATCTCTTTAATGCAGTTATATTTTCCCCTAATCCAATATTTTATCATGAACATGCTTATTAAGAGATGCAGGTCTGGAGAGAGAACTGAGTGGTCTAAGCGCCTGCTTAGCAAGGACAAGAATCCAAGTTCAATCACGGGTACTTCTTGCAGTGCTAGGCCCCAAAACCAGGCATGGTGGTGCATGCCTGTAATCCCAGTGCTTGGGAGATTGAGACAGGAGGATCACTATGAGTCTGAACTGTGTAGTGAGATCTTTTTTTAAAAAGAAAAGAACTCCAGATTTATGGAATTTCTCAGTTTCAACAATTTTGTTTTCTGTGTATTATAATAATGGACTTTTGTATTAAAATTAAAATGCCATGAATCTTCTTTGTTTCCTGACTACTTAGCTGGAAAGGCTAGATTTTCTACACATCCTTCTTACATTGCTCCAGAATAAATGCACATACAGATAGAAAAATCTAATCAGACTTTATACTACATCCAATATAAAAGAGATTTGCTTAAATGTAAAGCATCAAGTCCTATAATTATTTTGTTTAAAACACATTTTAATAAAATTATGTCATTTATAATACACAGTGGTGTTACTTTAAAATTAAAATATTATTTTACATGTTTATAAATATCTACACCTAAACCTTTTAGCTTTAGTTTCTAATATATTGATTATGTTTTAGAAATTCCAAAAATACAGGATGTCTGAGATTCTTAATTCTTCAGCGTGTAAAGGAAACTGAAAACAACAGTATCTGAACGCTGTTGCACTGCACACTTCTGCTGTTTACTATACTAATCCTTTATGCTGCCCTCTTTCCTCATCTTCACTGCATTACTGCAGCTCTTCTTCTTCTCTGTTTCTTCTGTTATTACTATAACACATTTTCCCTGAGGTGTTCACATTTTAGTAGCTACCTGAGTAGATGACACCCAAATTTATATCTTTAGCTTGTTACATCACTAGAGTCCATACCTTTAAACCCGGCTATATATACCTTTGATGTTTCTTCAGAAGTGCAATTTAAAAATTCCAAAACTTGGTGTATAATAAAATGGAGTTATCACTAAATCTTCCATAGAAATTAGAAACAAGTTAGACACCTACAGTTCTCCTTTTTTTTTTTTACTTCTCTGGTTAATAACTCAGCCTTTGAGTTTTAGCTTCTTACCTACTGCTGAAATTTCTCCTCTAATCTATGCTTCCATCTATTGCATTAGTTCAAAATCTCTTGGTTTATATTAGTACAATATTTTCTAATTGGCTTTCTACCACTAGTCTTTCTATCCTGAAAAAATCATAATCATCATTGTGAAAGAGAAACCCATCCATGCCTTCCACCTGCATAAAACTAACAAATCCTGAGTACCCTCAGGGGAAAAATTCAGACAGTCCATTACATCACAGAAGGTCTTTATCACTGGCCAATTTTTCCAATATCATCTCCCACTTGAGTGGGTCCTCCAGTACTTTTGACTTTATGACTTAATGACATGTTTTATTCTTCTTTAAGTGAAAATTTGCATGGCATCTTCTGCTACAAGCCACCTCACTCTCAGAAGTGACTACATGTTGAACTTTTATTCATCTTTTTGTCTGTGTGTATTTTTTGTAAAGGCCTACAGGGTCTCACTACATAGATCAGACTTGTAGTGATCCACCTGTGTGCAGCCTCCCAAAGAGCTGGGATTAGATGTGAGCGCCACCATACCCAGTCTCAATCGCCCTCTCAGTGTTCCCTCAGGACATGGCCTGCACAGCACACCAGGAATTGAACTCCAGCGGCCACTGTACTCTGCCTAAGCAAGTGTTTTAGTCCACTGAGCTATCAGGCTGGCCCAAGCTATCAGGATGGCCTTCATCTTTAAACTCTAAGCAAGTGACTGTTTTCTTTCACTGAAGAGCTTTTTGGAATGTACCAACATCAATTCCTAGCTCTACTAAAACTGTGTAACTACTAGATTAACTGCTGCAATGGTTTAGAAGACTTTCTCAGTTTTCAGTAATTCACTTCAAATGTGTGTATCAAAATTTTAAAAAGGTGTTTTAAAGATATGTCCCACTATATCATACCAAATATTAAAAGGTGTATTCTCAGTAGCCAAGCTTTAATAACATTTATAATTTTGACTACCAGGCAAGTTTAGTTAACACTTTGCTTCAACTTAAAGCACTTATGCATCACTTTTATATGGTTATGGTTTGTGGTTAGCTGTCTGCAACATAGAAACAATGCAGTGGATGTGTTTGCCTCAGAGAAAAGTTATTTATGTCATGGCAACTGGGAAACAGAGAGGGAAAGCAGAAGCCAGGAAAGGAGATACAACCTCCCAGGGCATGCCTCCAATGACTCACCTTTTCCAAGCAGACCCCCATCCCCAACAAGAAGTCAGCGATCTCTTTCCATTGTCCAACCACCTTCCAAAAGCCCCACCTATGAACAGGTGAGCCCTCTGGGAGACATTCTTGATTCAAACCATAATAGAGTTAAATAATATATTGCTGTTATCATGAAGCTGTTTTGACATTGCAGCTTCCAAAACTTCTAGGTATCTATAGATCACACATAGAGGAAACCCTGATCAGAAACTCCAGCATAATTTAAGGGAAAATTATAGCATCACATGCCTAAGGCAGAAGCCAAATCATTCAAGTGAAGAGTGGACATACTGCACTCGTACTCTCTCAAGATTAGAGAGAAGTGTGTTGAAAATGAATGGCCATAAAAATATTTGGTAGTTGTCTTGCTGGTTGTTTTAAGCATGGAAGAATCTTGTATTTTAAGCTAGGGAATGGCTTCATTAATGATGATATTTATGAAAAATAGTTTATAACTAAGTATGGTTGATGAAAACTAGAAGATAGGAATAGGATAATAGGGAGAACATGGAGGAATGATGTTCCTAAGTCTCATGCCTATGTTATTCTAAATAGTTTTAAATGTTTTGGGTGGAATTATTACTATAAATTTTTATATACTACTGAAAAGGCAAAGTAAATATATTTAACATTTGTTGAAAGAGCAAAATGAGAGAAAGACAATAGGAAACAGGAAAATAGATCATTTACAAATGAGAAGGGAACCAAGAAATGGAGGGGGTAAAGAAGAAAGGGGAGGGAGAAGAGTGGAAGTGGATTAAAGAAGAAGTGATCTGTGTCACATACAGGTACCAACTCCCAACAAGGAATATGACTACTATGTACTGCAAAAAATATTAATAAAAAGTAAAACTTAAAGATAAAATTTTCCTAAGAATTGTTAAAAATAAAACCTAATATTGTATGAGACCTTCACCTTTTAATGAGATGAATCACAACAAACATTTTTCTACAATGTCCCATTTAAAACAGTGATCTATCACACCATGATCTTCTAAAAATTTATTGACCCTACATCGAACACAGAATCTTACATTTTGTTAATGAAATGTTTAAACATTCTATTATGTAAAATATAAAATAAATAATTTGTAATAGAGGAATAAGACAGGAATTGTTTTAACAGAGGTATGTACCATAGGAATTACTTTAATACACGTAAACATTTCATAATATAATTTGATTGTTTTTATATATTTAATAAAATGTTTACTAACTTCAAAATAAATTATATTTAATCCATGAGTTTTATCAACTGCATACTCAAAATATATACTCAGAAAGATATTCTTATTAAGATAATCAGTTGCATAATTTATAAGGTTTTATCTATTTTTAATTCTACAGGTAAATATGAAGAACAGCTAAAGGAAAAAGATAGCAGAAGAGAGCTTGGTCTTGTTTAAATTTATGGAGGAAGAACATGTGAAGAGTTTTCTGTAATCCTAAATGTGTTCTGATGTGATGGTCTGCCTTCTTGGCTGAAATCAGAAACAAGAAACAGCTGACATTAGAAAATTAGCATTACCCCTCCCCCACTGATTATGAAAGCGAGTCTCCTCACATTTTCTAACATATGTCTGCATTGTTTTAGTTTATTATAGCACACATCTTGCATTTTGGTAATGCTTTTGTTTTAAAAATAACATTTAAAGAAATAAATTCAGCATCCCTAGAATACTATTATAACCTTCCAACCAAAAAGGATTTACATATTCAAAATATGGTTCTGACAATTCTCTTACATAAAGTTTAGTTAATTTAGATGTTTTATTATTGGTCCTTGCAGTTTAGAAAAGACATCTTTAAGGGCCGGCCCAATAGCTCAGCGGATTAAAACACCTGCTTAGGCAGATGCAGGGACCTGGAGTTCAATCCCTGGGACTGCCTTGCTAACACTAAAAAAGATCACAAACATCAGGCACTCACAAAAAACAACCCACATTATCAACTTCAGGAAACAAAAGCTATCACACTAATTTTTCTAGAGAATGCATTTCACATGCTCTCATTAATAAAAATAGATTGTGACATTTGTGTCTAACAGCCCCACAAAGTACTTGATGTAGGGTGATACACATAACTGTTAAACAAAGCTGCTTTCAGATGCTACACTAAATGTGATCACCTTTGCAGTTAGGGAAGCACCTACTGAAATCATGTATAAATGGAAATAACCTGCATGATGAGAGATTATTGTGAAGACAGCTGATAAAAATACATACATTTTATTGTTAAGTCATAAAGGGGTATCAAAATTAAACAGCAAAAATTACAAGAGCAGACTTAACAAAACTACTAGGAGCCTCACAGGAAGTGAAAATGGTACTAGCCACAGGGCATTTATGAACTTGGTAGGACACAGGGAGAACAGTGAGCATGTGCTGAAAACACTACAGGAGAAATTGTGATCTTAGACAAGCACCTAGGTAAAGAAATAATGGGACAAGACTTGTAAATCCCACTATGTGCTTAAGAAATCCTTGCCATTGGTGCTGTCTCTGTCATCCTCTCCTTCCTCAGCCTTTTTTTCATCATCCTTGATCAACTCCATCTGGTCCTCCACCCCATGTTCATTTTCATCATCTTCCAGTAGAGACATCCATAGCACCCTCAGACTCCATCTTCACATTAGTCTCATCCTTCTTCTGGGAGGCAGTGGTCTGCTCCTATTCATGCATATCATTCTTCATCTCCACTATTTGTTTCCTCCGTTAATTTTCAATTTTCTCCAGGCTTTCCAGCTCCTTCTTAATGGCCTGAAGGTCATCACCTTTCAACTTTCTAGACTCAGATGAAGATCCCCACTGGCCACTCTTATAATTAAAGCCACTTTTGCCTCTTTGGGAGGTGTTTCCTGACATGTGCTGGCATTTTTAGGGCACCACAGCCTGAGAAACAGGAGGAGGAGGAACACATACTGGGTAACTGTACACCCTGTCATAATAATCACGTTGAAAGTCATAATCCAAGTCTCTCCACTGTAGAGATGAGAGAAGAAATTAGATTCTGAGTCTCCTGTTTCCATTTTCATTTGTGAAAAATATGTATGGTAATGTTCTTTGAATGAAGTATTCTTTACACCTCAGTCAGACAATTGGTTCATATAAAAGCATATTTAAATAAACAAGGAAGGGCCAGTTAAATAGCTCAGTGGATTAAAGCACCTGCAAGCAGGCACAGGGACCAGGGTTCAATCCCTGAGCCTGTGGTGCCAGCCCCACCCCTGGGGAGAAGGCACTGAAACTGGGCATGCTGGTGTGCACCTGTTAATCTCAGCTCTTGGCAGGCTGAAAACAGGAGAATCATTCTGAGTCCCACCTATGTAGTGAGACCCTGTAGACCCTTACTAAAATAAAAATGAAAAAAATACAGAAAGGGTAAAAACTAAAACAAGCTCATCTTTTGGTTCAGAAGCAGCTGGAAACCAAATACATGGAGTACTCACCTAGTCCAGAGGAGTGGGAAGGAGGAAGGAGTGCAGTCAGCTGAGACAACCTCTGGGCCCTGTAAATGCTCTTCATTTAGCTGCTTGGAATTCATGTAGGAGTGCTTTTTGGTTCATACAGCCAAGTCCTGCCCACAGGACTCCAGTCCTCTGCTCCTGCTTTCCTGCCACCATCACCTCTGCCGCTGGTGCTCCCTCCTTTACTCCCCCTGAGTTTGAGCCCATGATAGCTAAATATCAGTGTGGTCAGTATAAAAAAGATGAATTAATGCATGGCTGTCCTATCATCAAACTGCTTAATTCCTCAGCGGGGAGTTTCCTTAATTTGAACTGACCCTGAAGAACAGCTGTTGTTATTCAGTCTTTTGTCCTTGACACCTCAGTTACATTTTGGGGGAAAGATCTTACTCAGCGGGCTGTTTACATAGGCACTCCTTCCCACTTCAGATTTATCCTGAGGGCCACTGCCATGATCCTGCTCAGGCTGCAAGGAGTCCTGAGACTTCCAATCTGGGTGGAGTAGTGGCCCTTGAAAGGGTAGAAATAAGCTCATCTTTTGGTTTAGAAGCAGCTGGAAGCCAAATATATACAATCCTGGACTAGTCCTTGTAATATTCTAATCTTTTGCATCCCTAATGATCAGGCAAATGGAGGCTCTTACATGGCTCCAGCAAGTCAATGCTAGGATAATTTCTATGGGACCCTGCAGCCAGGGATCCCTAATTCAGCCTTCAGAATCAGGGAATTTCATTTGCCTACCATAGATCTCAATGATAAATCTATGTTTCTTTATTATCCTTTTCTTATGATGATAAAAAAGATTTTCCTTCTCCACCCCTAGCATTAATACTAGCACTCCCTTGCAAAGCTACCAGTTGAAAATCTTGGCTCAAAGGATGATTAATATTCCAAGCATTTTCTGGGCATGGTGGTGCATGCCTGTAATCCCAGCACTCAGGAGGCTGAGACAGGAGGTTTGTTCTGAATTCAAGACCAGCCTGAGCTACAAAGTGAGCTTAAGGCCAGCCTGAACTGCATAGTGAGACCTTGTCTCAAAAAGACAAAAAAAAAAAACAAATATTCCAAGCATTTGTCATGGTTTCTACATTGAGTTGAAAACATACCTGGTCTGCTCTACTAGAAGCTCTTATTTATATTACATGGATGGCACCCTTGTTGCACACTCCAAATATGTTATTCTTTCTCAGATTTATTTCAAGTTATCTGCATCCACTACCAATCCTACCCTGCAAATTGCTCCTATAAAGGTCCAGAAAATTGCCTCTTGGAAATATATAGGATACCTAATTAAACAAAAATACACCCAATCTCAGAGAATTTTTGTCTATCTTCCTGATAATCTTAAAGTTACTACTCTTCAGCAATCTGTAGGACATACAGATTAGCTTAAGACCTCCATGAGGATACCTGCTTACTGCCTGCAAAATCTGTCCAACACCTTGAAGAATGATCCAAACCTATCTTCTTTTTATGTTCTGTCCCTAGCTTCTGGGAAGGAACTTCATAAAAAAGAACATTAATTAAGAAAAAAACAATTGACACTATAATGCTCAATAAACCTATCCATCTTTTGATCCTTCACACTCCTCACAGCCCTACTGGGCTGTCATAGCAGGGTTTTTTTTTCTTTTTTTACCAAAGTTAAGAGTTTCAGATTGCAATTTTCAAACTCATCATCGTAGGAAAATTCTCTACCCTCAATTAGAATGTTAGATATTATTGTTGGAATAAGGCTGTCATTACTGCCAGATGCTAACAGGAAAAGATCCCGATGTTACTGATCCAGATCTCACAAAAACTGTTTTCTTCACTATTTTCCACCCATCTGAAGCTATGCACATTGCCATGGCAGATTTCGTGGGCACTTCACAATTTTTTTTGTGTGTCATGATAAAATTCTTAAAGGGCCCTGTTATATCTTAGTTCTTTATATATTCTAGACAGTAGTCTTCTGTCTGATTGCTTATTAGTTAGGATTTTTTCAAATTTTGTGGGTTGTCTTTTCACTCTGTTGACAATTTCTTTTGACATGCAGAAGCTCCTTAAGAAGAGTTGGTCCCAGTTGTTGATTCTTTCAAGTGCTTCCCGTGCGAATATATGTTTGTTCATGAACTCTTTACCTATCCCTATGTCTTCAAGAGTTCCTCCTACTTTCTCTTCCAGGAGATTGAGTGTTTCTGTTTTAAAGTTTAGATCTTTAATCCATTTTGACTTTAACTTAGTGCATGGTGATAGAGCTAGGTCAAGTTTTAGTTTTCAGCATCTAGAAAGCCATGTTTTCCAGCACCATTTGTTAAAGAGGCTATCTTTCAAATTTAGAGACCCAATTCAGAAATGGGCATCTGAGATGAATACACACTTCTCAGAGGACGAAATTAAAGAAGCAAATAAATATATGAAAAAATGCTCCACATCACTAGCCATTCATGAAATGCAAATAAAAACAACACTGAGATACCATCTCACTCCAGAAAGAATGGCTATCATAAGGAAATCAACCAACAATAGATGTTGGAGAGGTTGTGGGGAAAAGGGAACACTGCTCCACTGCTGGTGGGAATGTAGACTGGTACAACCATTGCAGTGTGGAGACTCCTCAAAAGAGTAGGACTAGAAATCCCATTCAAGCTGGCTATCCCCTTACTGGGAATTTTCCCAAAGGATCTGGAAACATTGTATTGTAGTGATATATGTGCACCTATGTTTATAGCAGCACAATGTGTGATAGCAAAATCTCGGAAACAACCAAGATGTCCATCACATGAGGAATGGTTGAAAAAGATGTGGTATTTCTATATAATGGAGTATTACTCAGGTATTAAGAATGATAAGTTTGAAGCATTTATACTGAACTGGATGCCACTTGAACATATACTCATAAGTGAAATAAACCAGACACACATGTGTAAATATCGTATAGTCTCCCTAGTATAACAAGCAAAAAGCAGAGATACAAAAGGAAATGTACAACAACTAAAATCAATTGAGTCTGATAAGGCAAAGTGAATGGCATATGCTCCAGGATACTAATCAGCTTTTCTTCTGGATGGTTAACAACCTAAGATCACAAGTCAGAGTTGGAGAAATAGAAGAACTACAAGGCCAGCCAACATTTTGGCCCTAGCCTTTCAAGGTCAGCAAAGACTCAGGACATAGGAGAACCTGTACTGCAACATCATGAAACTCAGTTGAGCTCCAAATATTCTGAACAAGGAGATTATGGAGCCACAGAGGAAAGAGACTGAAGTTCTATAGTGTGCCTGGGGAGAGTCACATGAAGAGAAAACTTTCTCTCAGGCTCTCGCAGAGAGCAAACTGGTCAAGCATTGGCCGTGACTCATCCAGAAGGATGAGACAGACAAAAGATCTACAGAATAATGTACAAGACTACAAAATAAACCCTGAGAGGACTTCACTGACCACATAAGAAATATAAAGTTCATGTGTTGGTATATAAGTCTTGATGTATCTAGGTCTTAACCATCCAGCAGAAAAATATAAAAATGAAGTATACATCGTAGGGCCATAATAGTAAGCTGAGCTGTAAATAGCTATAGTTACAACTTCATTGTAACTATCCTACTAACCTGTTTTGAAACTGTCTCATTGCTACTTATTTCTCAATAAAATTAATATAAAAAACCAAGAAAAAGTCTTAAAGGGTTTTCAACTTCTCTCTCTCTTCTCTCCAGCCATTGTTTCTCCTACTCCTTTCCCCCAGACTTTGACTACTTTCCTTGATGGATGCAAAAATCTGGAAAGAGAGTGTTTCTCTGTCAGGATATAGGATGAGTTTGAAACATTTCTGTGCTGTAGAGCATTACTCAGCACAGTAAGCTGAACCAGCTAACATGGCAGATGCTTTCTGAAATTTTTCTAACCACACTCTTACTATTATATCCAGGCCTACTTATATCTACATTTCAAGTTGTACAAACCAGTATTATTTATGGTAAATCTGGTAATGATGAAGTCCTGTTTCACAGGTTTCAACAGTAACTAAAACTTCTTCTTTCTAGAACTGTCCCCTTCTATGTTGCTTGCATTTGTTCTTGTTCAGGTTTTCCAGTCCTCTGATAGCTGGAAATAATAGAGCTGCTGTTTTGGTTATGGAAGCCCCCTTCTTCTATAATGCTCTAAATTCTCATCAATTTTTCCATGAAGGTACAAAAACTCTTACTTGTGCTTTTCAAATTACTCAGAAACAAGCAAGGGAAATCATTTATTGTTGCCTCAATTGTCAAAGATGGATTAAATCTGTCCTCTTTGAAGCACAAACCCTGATGGTTTAAAAGCTAGTGGAAGTTGGAAGATGAATGTTATTAATTATGAATTGTTTGGTGATCTCAAATAGCTTCATAAATTGGGCACTGACACCAATTCAGGATATGTTCATGCCACAGCTCAAATAGGAGAAACAACCAAATACATCTAATGGTATCTTTGCTCCTCTTTTGCCACACTGGGTCTACCCTCACAAATCAAAACAAACAATGGTCCAGCTTATATTTCTCATATCATTCAAAATCTCTTTCAAACTTGGCACATAAAATGTTACTGACCTCACTGGTCAAACCATTATTGACCAACTGCTGCTGTAATCACAAGGCCCTGTAAAAGCTGGAATAAAGACATCCCAAGCAGTAAGTCTTTGCTCAGTAACTCATAGGCTAGCTCCTACAAAGCTTTAGGTGGGGGTGTTTCTGTTCAGCAAAGAGGTTTGTTCATCACTGGATTGTAACTTCTTCAGGCCATTTGTTGAAAAGGTCACCTTCTCTCCATTTAGCCACTTGGCCTCCCTGTTCAAGGTATGATAACAATACTCATTAGTAGTTGTTGGCCTAGGGTAAGGTTCATCCGCAAAGGATAAAAGGAAATTAGCACCTCTAAGGTCAGCAGCCACTGCCCCTGAAAATCTGAGAGAGAATGAGTGTCCTGAGTGAGAATGAGATGCTGTTTTGCCTTCCGAGATGAGGCTTGGGACAGACTCCTAAGTTAATATAGAAGCCAAATGCTTGAGTCTAAAGCCTGCACCACTGCGGTGTGGTCTCTTCAGGTTGTCTACCATGTGCATCACTGCAATGCCATTCAACAGCCCATGTCATGAATGAAGCACAAAGGCACCTGCACAGACCATTTCATCCCAATCTTAAAGGAGATACTTTTGATGTACAAAGTTAACTACAAGAATAATTAACCAAATTAAAATGGAAAGCTCAAAATACTACATATAGCAATCTGAACAGCTTGGCAAATGAAGATGAGCAATCTAAGAATTAGATGCACTGGTGATAAGTTTCTGAAACAATTCTATTACAAAGTAATGCTTTAAAAGTTGTCAGCCCAACCTCTTCTACCCTCACCTCTTCCCAAATGGCTTAACCAATAATAACTTACCTAGTGTGCTAGACTGCACTCCCCTTTCACAAAGTTTATGAAATATACAAGAGCAAGGAATAACAAATTCAGTCAGCTTACTATAATTACACATAATTAAATTTGACAATGAATAAAGTACTCTCAATTCCTCTTTCTTCTTTCACATCACAAAGGAATATTTGGCCAGCATTAAGAAACCTTACTTACCCAACATGGAAACTCTAGGTTTTGTAAATGCTGCTGAAGAAAGTCAAAAGGTTAATTCTTGGGCAAGAAACCAAACTAATGGTAAAATATGGGAATGTTACTCACCATAGAAACATTCAAGCACCCATAGTTTACACAGCATATTGTGCTGAGGTGGGATGTTGGGATGGGTTGTAGAGAGGAGGGGCTAGGCAGAGTAGACAGTGCAATGGCTCCTCAAGAAATTGTGGGAAGAGACAAGGGGACTGGGGGGAGGGAATCCAGAAGAGTCAATTACATAGAAACACAGCTAGAAAAATATTTGCTTTTTCAAAAAATTGAAGCACAATTACTATTCAGGCCCTTTTTGAGATGGCATCCTTTCCTTTAAAGCCATTCCTGTGATAAATTGCTGACATAAATAACTAAAGGCAGAAACATTTATTTTGGCCAGTTTCAGAGATCTCATCTATGACCATCAAGTTTCATTGTTTTCAAGCTTTTGGGAAGGCACACCTCATGGTAGAAGACTGCAGCATAAGAAACTTCTCACTATGCAGCCAACGGAAGGCCAATAGGAGATACCCAGAGAGGAATGGAGAGGGTGCAAGGTACAGCTCTCAAGACCACACCCCTTCGTCTGCTCCCTTCACCTAGACCTCTCTTCTGTGACTAGCACCTCCCATTAAGTCATCAACTTATGAGTCCATGAAATTAACCCACATCATGTACCTTGGTATACAGATCTTTCTTCATTTCCCTTGCAGAAGAAAATATCAAGGAACTGTTTGATTAAAAGACAACTGACAGCAGCACCAGACTGTTTCTGGAAAAGGCAGTCCATCTCAAAGGGCAGTGGGATCAGCAATTAGATAAAGAAAATATTGCAGAAGAAAAATTTTGGCTAAGGTTGTCTGTAACTTATTTACAATGTCAAGTAGTTATGCATGAAAAGTTAAATTTAAAGATATGTGACAAGTATGTATATCACTGTTACACCAAAAAGAATGTATCATGGCTACCTGTTACAGTTTAATTGAAGCTTTTTTCAGTAGGAATATCTGAAGAAATTTGTTTTGTATCTCACTTATTTTTTATTTAATAACTTCATTTATTGCAGTGTAACAACAATTTCTGCAGATGATGGGACAAAAAGCTGTCTAAAATTTTTTTCCCTGGCTGTGCTGGCCAAATAGCTCAGTGGATTGAAGAGCTTGCAGGTGCAGGGGCCTGGGGTTCAATCCCAAGGCCTGCCTTTCTGGCCCTGCCCCCGCCCTCAGGGGGTGCGCTGAGATGGCAATGGAGACTGGGCATGGTGGTGAGTGCCTTTAATCCCAGCTCTTGGGAGGCTGTGAACAGGCACATCACGACAGTCTAATCTACTAGTGAAACCCTGAATGCCCCATAGACCCTTCCCTAAAATAAAAATAAATAAATAAATAAATGTCTCCCTGATAATGTAGGTCAGGATTCTGGAAATGCATTACAAAGGCAAAGCTCTGAGCATGGTTATGCTGCTTGCAAATGAAGCCTAAGAAGGCAAATACGCATTTCCCTTTCTCCTTACTGTTGCCCTATGTTTTCCTTGTCACAAAGTCTGAGCAAGGAAAATTGTTTATATACCAAAGTACCTATAAACAATGAACAATTCAAACATGAAAGGATGATTTATCTTTGCATCAAAAATATTTAGACATAAAGTGATGCATATGGATGGTTTAATTATTGAGCAGAGTTATACATATTAAAAATCAATTTGATGGTATCAGTAAGCAATAACTTAAACTTAGTTGAAAGCAATACTTTCGTAGGGAAGGTTTATAAATATATCAAGCAGGAAAAAAACCAGTAAGATAGGATTATGGTACTTCTAATGGTATGTAATAAATACTATATACAGAAAAATATTAAAAAATCTTGTAAAGTAACATATACAGTAGTAGGCTGACACCATTAGGAATAGAACATATACTTCATTTTATACAAAATAAGGTAATTTAGTGATTTTATCTGACAAATATAAATATACATATACACATGTAGCACATATATAATCAAATAAATATACCTATATACCCAGGACTGTAATATCTGCTTATTATAATAACACATAATATCTGAATCATGTATATATTATGTTTATGACTAAAGATTTCTTACACAATGCTAAGGTGATTTACAGGCTCACAGATAAGCATATCAGCTTTTCTCCCCATTTTTATAGCTTGAAGATAAATTCACTGCAGAGAAATTAATGGAGGGGACAAACCTGAAGAATATAAATGTGACAGGGGTGCAATTACACCTATCTTGATTCAAAGTAGGAGACAGCTATGAGCTAAAGGCCAGATTGCAAATTATGGGGATGACAGATGCCCTCATCCCTCAGGATGCTGTCCTCTCAAGCATGACAGGACTTCTGTCTAGAGGTGTCTAGGGTCAAGTCCTTTTTAGAGGTGAAAAGAAGAAACAAAATCTACCAGACGCACTGATGTAGGAATCCATGTAGAAGTATGGGAAGCTTTCTACTGTAATCACCTTTTCTTATTCTTCTTTGAGCAAAGCAAGACCAAGATGACCATTTTGTTGCCAGAGGTTATTCCCATCAAATTAAATTTTCACATTTTGGCAGAAATTTTAGTTTCCCAAGGAAATTGACACCTAGAAATAACATATCTAAGCTGATTTTCCTGTCCAGTCTCATCATAATCACTAAAATTTCAGTGGCTAAAAAGCAGTTCTCTACTTCTTTCTACACAGGAAATCAAAAGCTACTGACTACTTTTTAAAAAAAAAGTAAGAGACACTTGGCCTTGCAAAAATTTCCCGCAGCACTCATCAATACAAACTACTAAAAAATAAGCCACAGCCTGGAAGAAGAGAGTCACAATGCAGATTGTAAAACTACATTTTGCTCTTTGTTACTTTCCTCATCACTGGGACACTTGGTAGCTAAAACTTAAGAGTGGAGAAGTCTACTTTGGCTCATGTTTTAGAGGTTTCAGTCCTTCCATGGCTGGTGTGCTCCAGGGCAGTACAGTACAAATAAGGCCACAAAAGATCAGAGCTGTTCAAGGCCTGGAAGACAGGAAGCAGAACTCAAGAGAGGGACAAATGGGGACAAACATTTCTATGCCTGGCCACTAGTGATTGCCTCTTCACACCAGAGTACACTTTCTAACAGCAAGTCAGCTAGAAGTCTCTATAATCTAATCATTTCCAAATGCATGACTTAAAAATACATGAGGCTTTTAGGGGGACATGTACATGCAAATCATAACAATCTGCAAACAAAACACAAATAGCTAAATATGTTAAAGACAAAAAGGCAAAATATATGTTCTAGTACTTCCCTAGAGGTATATGATGACTGATACACACACAGAAAAGTGAACAACACCATTAGTTATTAAAGTACTATGATTTAAAACAAAATGCTGGCCCAGCTAAATAGCTCAACTGATGAAAATGCCTGTAAGTAGGTGCAAGGGTCTGGGGTTCAGCCCCCAGCCCCGCCCCCGGGCACACTGAGATGGCAACTGAGACTGGGCATGGTGGTACACACCAGTAATCCAAGCTCTGTAAACAGGCAGATCACTATGAGTCTAATCTAGTAGTAAGGCCCTGAACACCCTGTAGACACTTCCCTAAAATTTAAAAAAAAAAAAACGACTTTACCATTAGAATGAGTAAGCAAAAGATTGACTATACAAAATTGACAAGCTATGGAGTAACCAGAACACATCTACAAAAATTATTCACTCTGGATAAGTAGCAGGTCCTCTGAAATCAAATGTACATTTATCCAATGCTGTAGTATTCCCCTTATTTATTAAAAAATACACCATAAAACTTGTATAAAAATATTGTTAGTAAATATAACAGCCATAAACATAATAGTCAAACACTAGATGTTCAAGAGAGAAGAATGAACAAACGATGTGACATTCACGTGGAGAACCCTACTCAATATTAAAAATGAACAAAATAATAGAATGCATAAAAATATGTAGCTGCAGCATAAAAGCATCACACTGAGTGAAGGACTTGAGATATAAAATACTACAAATTTTAGCAAAACTAATGTATGATAATGAGCCTCGCTCTCCAGACCTAGCCCAGAACCTGCATGTGAGTGAGAACTTCTCTGGACCCTTCCAGACCCAGCCCAAGCCAAGGCCCAGTGAGTGTGTGCGAGAGTCTCCATGCTCCCCTGGGCCCCTTAGATCCTGTTGACCCAGCCCAGAACCATCATGTGAGTGAGAAATTCCACTGCGCTTTCTGGACTCCTTCAGACCCAGCATAAGCCCAGACCAAGCAAGTGTGTGGGAGAGATTCCTCACTTCCCTTTGGCTACTATATCTCTCCTGACCCAGTCTAGGCCCACTTGTGAGTGAGTCTTTCTGTCCTGCTCTCTGGACCCCTCCAGACGAAGCCTAGGCCTGGCCACAGGCCTGGAGTACGACTCTGCAGGTGAAGTCCCTGCAGAGAGACTAGGGACCAGAACCACACAGCTAAATCAAAGCAGAACATCTTGCCAAAGGGGCACAACAGATTCACTTCCAAGATCTACAGTATGAGGAAGCTGAGCACAGCAGCCAGACCCAAGCCAGGCACAATTGGATGAATTCAAACTTCATAGATATGCACCTGAATTTCACTAAGTGCTAAGGTTATAACTGCACCAAGCTCTACACCAAAGATCAGTGCAAAATGCAATCTCAGGCCCTGAGCTCACCCAAAACAAGTGCAGAAGACACTAGCACAGAAGAAATTTGGAATCATACAGCTGAAATGTCTGAATTATTAGCATCTGAAGTTAAGAAATAACCTCAGAAAGAATATAGATCAGAAATAATCTCTGAAATACAAAAAGAAATCTCTGAATTAATAATGTATGAAGTAAAAAATCAAATGCAGAAACATAGAGGAAATCAGATCAGAAATAGTCTCTGCAGAAAAAAAAGGATAATCATAATGAAAAAATTAATAACTTCTCAAGAAGACACTGACAAAAAATGCAAGATATTACAAAAACCATGGAAGCCTTGAATGAGCAATATGGGAAATAAATAGATTACATGAAGCAAAGTCAAAGAGATATACAGGAACTAAAAATCTCAATCACAAGGTAACCGAAGCATACAGATTGTCAAATAACTTCAACCTAATTAAAAATACACCAAGACATATAATAGTCAAGATCCCAGAAATCCAGTACAAGAGCAATATACTGAAATCTGCTACAGAAACAGATCATATTTAAAGAAAAACACACAATGATGGCCGACTTCTCTTCACAAGACATACAGGCAAGAAAAGCATGGAGCAGAGTACTGCAAGTACTCTATGAAAACAAATTGCAACCCAGGTGACTATACCTTGCAAATTTCTCTTTCAAGGTTGATGGAAAGTGAAATACTTCCATGACAAAGAACAACCAAAGAATTTCATGAACACAAAAGCAAGCTTACAAAGACTACTAGCACATGTTGTAAGAGGGACCAAAATGTTCAGAACTCCATGAATGAGAACAGAAGGAACCCACTAAATAGGGCAAACAATTAAACACAGGAGAAAAAGGAGCAAAAGACAGCAGGTAAATAACATGTTGATCATAAGTGAGTATATCTCAATTATAACCATCAAAGTAAGTAGACTCAATTCATCAATTAAGAGAAATCGACTGGTACAGTGGATTAGGAAATGAAATCCAACAGTATGCTGTATACAAGAAACACATTTAACTCATACAGAAATTCACAGGCTGAAATCCAATGGATAGAAAACAATACTACATGTCCTAGCACCTCACAGAAAAAACAGGAGTAACAATCCTGTTCTCAGACCATCTCAGCTTCAAACCAAGAATGATCAAACAAAATAAAGAATGCCACTATATACTGGTTAAGGGGGAAAAAAAGAAGAGATAACACTCAGAAATATGTAGGCACCAAACACAGGAGCACCCAACTGTATAAGACAAATCATAATGAACATGAAAAATCTAATATCCAGTACCATAATTTTAATAGGAGACCTTAACGCAATTTTATCCCAAAAAGGCAGGTCAAGAAGACAAAAAGTAGCACAGAAGTAACAATACTGGACCAGAGCTTGGAAAAAATGGACTTAGTAGACATGCAGAGTGTTCCACTCAACCACAGTACACATATTTTTCAGCTGCACATGGGTCATTTTCTAAAATGGACCTCATGCTAATCCAAAGGTCATGCTTAAGTATATACAAGAAAACAGAAATTATCCCGTGCATATTATATGACAACAGTGCAATGAAACTGAAAATAAATGAAAAAAGAGATCAAAGACACCACGTAAATACATGAAATTTAAAAAAAATCCTACTCAGCAAGAAATGGGTTACAGATGAAATTAAATAAAAAATTAAACAATATCTACAATTCAGTGAAAATTCAACTACAACTTATCGGAATTTATGGGATGTGATGGAAGCAGTTCTGAGAGGGAAATTTTTCGCTGTGAACTCACACATAGGAAAACAAAATGTGAACAAATAAACACCCTAATGTTGTACGTCCAACATCTAGAAAAGGAAGACCCAAACAAACTAGAAGCCCAAAGACAGGAAGAAATAATAAAGATTAAAGCAGAACTTAATTCAATTGAGATGAAGAAAACAGTTCAAAGAATTAATGAATCAAAAAACTGCTTCTTTCAACGATCAAGTAAAATTGATAAGCCCCTAGGTAATCTCATTAAAAAGAGGAAAGAAAAAATCCAAATACAAGTAATAAGGAATAAAAAGAATGTAATTACCACACAGCCAGTGGAAATTCAGATTATCAATAGCTACTCTTAGAATCTTTATTCTCACATAACAGAAGACACAGATGAAATGGAAGGATTCCTAGAAAGGTACAAATTATCAAAGCTGAATCAAGAAGATATAACAACTCAATAACCCAATAATAGCCAATGAAATATGAAATGTAATTTAAAAAAAAAAACTACCAACAAAGAAAAGTCCAGGTCCTCATGGATTCACAGCTGAATTCTGCAAGAAATTTACAAAAGATATATGAGCTATACTCCTCAAACACTTCAATGAAATTAAAAAGGAAGCAATCCTCCTAAAATCATTCCTAGAGACAAATATTATACTGATAACAAGACCAGGGAAAGACCCAACTAAAATAGACAACTACACCTCAGTCTCCCTCATGAACATAGATGTAAAAATCCTCAATAAAATCCAATCCAATAGAATACAGCACATTATCAAGAAGATTCATACATTATGACCTAGTAGGATTCATCCCATGATTCAAGGATGGCTCCATACATGCAAATCTATAAAGGTGATACCCTGTTTGAATAGAGCAAAATCAAAAAACAATATGATCTTCCCAACCGGTGTAGAAAAGGCTTTTGGCAAAGTCCAATACTCACTCGTGTTCAAAGTCCTACTGAAAATTGGAATAGATGGCCTCTACTTCAATCTGATAAAATATATTTATGACAACCCAATCACTAACATAATTCTAAATGAAGAAAGACTGAAACATTTTTACTCTCTGATCTGGTGCAAGAGAAGGATATTCTCTATCACCACGCCTATTCAAAATAGCTCTGGAATCATTAGCTAGATCTAGACAAGAAAGAGAAATAAAAGGAATAACATTAGGTAAATAAGAAATTAAACTATCATTTTTTGCATATGGCATACTTTACTTGGAAAACCCAAAAAAACTGCACCAAGAGGCTAGTAGGACGAATACACAAATTCAGTAACATAGAGGATATGAAGTCAATCACCAAAAAGTCAATAGTGTCCCTCTACACAGATAATGAACACACTGAGAGGGATTAGAGAAAAAATAACTTTTACAATAGCACTGCAAAAATGAAATACTTTGGAATTAATCTAACTAAAGAATTCAAAGATCTATTCAATTAAAATTACAGTACTCTGAAAAAAGAGATCATTGAGGATTTCAGAAAATGTAAAGATACTCTATGCTCCTGGATAGGAAGAACCAACATTGTGAAGCTGATCATACCCCAAAATTGTTGTGCAGATTTAATGCAATGTCTATCAGACTACCACGAACATACATTACGGACCTAGTGAAATCATTCCTACAATTTATTTGTAACCGGAAAAGCCCTTATTAGCAAAGGCAATCCTGGGCAACAAAGACAAGGTAGGAGACATTACAATCCCTGACTTGAAATTATATTAGAAAACTACTGTGACAATATCAACATGGTTTTGGCAAAAAGAAAATAAAAATAGACCTGAGGAACTATGCAATAGATTAGAAGATGCAGAAGACTCTGCAAAGACAATCATCCACTTTATTTTTGACAAAGGGACCAAATATGCTTGTTGGAAGAAAGTTAGCCTCCTTAACAAATGGCGCTGGAAAAACAGGCTCTTTACAGGCCAAAAACTAAAATTTGACCCTGCTCTAACTCCTGAAGATGAAGGGATAGGAAAAGTTTGTGAACAAAAATCCCATCGCACAGGTAATACTTGAAAGAATTAATAACTGGGACCTCCTCTTATTGAGAAGTTTTTGCACAACAAATGAAATTACCAACAAAGTGAAAAGACAACCCATAAATTTGGGAAAAAATCTTAACTAATAAGTACTTAGACAAAGTTGTGTGCTCTAGAATTCATAATGAACAAAAAAATGACTAAGTCTCCAAAATTTAAGACCCAGTCCAAAATTGGGCATCCGAGATCAACAGACACTTCTCCATGAACGAAATTAGAGGCAAATATGACAAAATGCTCCACATTGCTAGCCATCCATGAAATGCAAATTGAAACAACACTGAGATACCATCTCACTCCAGAAAGAATAACTACCATAAAGAAATCAACCCACAACAAATGTTGGAGAGGCTGTGGGGAAAAAAGAACTCTACAGTCGGTGGAAATGTAGACTGGTAAAACCATTATGGAAATCCATGTGGATACTCCTCAGAAAACTAGGGCTGGAAATCCCGTTCCAACCATCTATCCTTCTACTGGGAATTTTCCCAGTGGAAATGAAAATGTCATATCATATGTGAACCTATGTTTATAGCAGCGCAATTTGTGATAGCCAAATCCAGGAAACAACAAAAAGGCCCATTACCTGAGGAAAGAAAAATGATGTGGTATTTTTATACAGTGGAATATTATACTCTATGAAGATCCAACTCATAGTGATCTACCAGTTTACAGCCTTCCAAGTGCTGGGATTACAGGTGCGTGCCACCATGCCCACCATGTCAGCTATAAGAATTATTAGCCTCGTCCTATAAATTTTGTATTTTTTACTGCAGGTGTTATAGTTTTAAATTTATATTTAATTCCATGATCAATTCTGAGTTAATTTTGTACAAAGCATATAGTGTAGGTCAAATTTTTGGGAGACCAGATATTAAGAATTAGGGCCTAACTGACCTCCTCTGTGAGCACTAAGGAGAAAGATGCACTGCATGCTCTAAGGAAATGGGAACACATCTGAGACCCCACTGTTTGCCCAGACATGTACTCAGATGGTGGGAAGCTTGTGTTACTCTAAATTCTTTTTCCTGTATCTGAGTGAATAAAAGTGGGGTGAGCCAGTTACTCTGGGCTCTCTATTATTTTAACCTAATTTTGTGTCTCTTTGTATTTCAGTCTCATTCACCCACTCACAAACTCATAGGCTAGCTGTACAAAGTTTTAGCTTTTGTACTTTCACCAGAGCTGTTTATCATTGGATTTTAATTTCATTAGGCCATTTGTTTAAAAGGTAACCTTTTCTCCACTCAGCTGTCTTTCACCTCTGTCAAAAATCCATTGAGCACAATTTTGTGGTTTTAATTCTGAGTTTTGTAATCGATTCTGTTGAATTTTCTCTATGTCACTATCCATGCCACTGTGACATCTGTGTTAAAATTAAAACTGAGTTAACTGACATTTTCATTTTTTAAAAAAAATAAGAATCATACAAAGAAACTTTTTGGGTTGGAAAGCTTAGATTTAATTTCTAAAATACTTTAATAGTAGTATTTGGGGAAAATTTTATTAATAAAAAGAAATTCACTAAGCCCTCAATGACCCTGATACTATCAGAAATCTTCCTGAAAGACAGATTATAAATCATATTTCTTTACATTTGGAGAAGGTTTCAGGGTCTTCTCCTTAAACTACTCTTTCTGGACTTCAAAGTGTCTACTACTTACACTAAAAATTACTGGTAAGGTTTTCTGTACAACTTCTCAACCACCATTGCCATGAGTAGAAGTAGGGTCTTACTGATCTCTGTTTCATATCTATACTTTTCCAGTGTTCTCCTCATACACTGGCAGTTCTCAAAGAATCAATATTCATACCTTGTGTAGTTTCTTCCCCTGTGACTAGGTTAATAGTAGAATGTGACAAAATGGTTTTTAATTAATATACAATGTCTACCATTTTATTATATTCTAGCAATAAATAATTACAAATTAAAATTAAATAAATAGTATCATTTCCATGAGCACAAAAATGAAATACTTAAGGAAAAATATGTATATATTACCTAGGTGAAAAGTTATGCAAAATTTAAGAGAAAAATCAATCAAATAGATATTAGAGAGGAATTCCATGTTCACAGATAAGAACATTCAATCATATGAAAATGTCAGTTCCTTCCAGTTGATCTATGGATTCAGTAAATGTCAAAACAAAATCCCCCTACCATATCTGTAAGCTCATTCTAAGGTTTCTAGGAAATGACTAAAAGTCAGAGTAACAAACACAATATTGAAATGAAAGCAGTATTTCGATAAAGAACTGATTCTGTCTAACTTTAAAATGTACCTTATAGCTATAGTAATCAAAGCAACATGTTATGTGAAATAATCAAAAAATAAATAGAGTAGAAAAAGGTTTCAGAAATAGAGCTACACAAGGAGACTCAACTAATTTTTAACAAAGGAGCCAGAGAAGTACAATAGAGAGAACAATAGTTTTTGACAAATGACATTTGAATAACTGGATAATCACATACACAATTCATCCAGTTACCTTTTAGGAAAATAACTCAAAGTTTATCATAGATTTAATGCTAAAATGTAAAACTATAACATTTCTTGAACACAACCTAGAAGGAAATCTAGATGTCCTTGAGTTTCATGACAATATTTAGGTAGAACACCAAAACTTTTATCTGAAAAAGAAAAAATTGATATTAAGCATAATAAAAATTAGAAACTTCTTGATAATAAAGATACTGCTAAGAGGTTAAGAGAATTAAAAAAGTATTCCTAAATTCTAGGAAAATATTAATGCAAAATTTATATCTTACAACTTTGATCCATGTTAAAGAATCCTTAAAATTCAATAATAAAACAAATAGTGGGAAAAAGATCTGAACAGATATCCCACCAAAGAAGATATCCAAAAGGCAAATAAGTGTATGCAAATAATTCAGCCTCATGCATACTTACTGGGCTAATCACCTAATAATACAGCTAAAATACAAAGCACTGACAGCACCAGATACTGCCAAGGACATGCAGCAACAAGAATTCTCACTCATTTTGGAAGAGAATGAAGCCTAGTATTGCCACTTTGGAGAATACTTTGGGACATTTATAGCAGTTAAATATAAATTTACCATACAATTGGACTGCCAGATGTTTATTAAAAAATACAATAATTTGTGCCCACGTTTCCACACAAGTGGAAATATTTAGAAATAAAACTTTTTTTAATAATTGTCAAACTGGAAGCAATAAGTTAACGAATAAACAAACTATGATACATCTTCCCAATAGAATAGTATTTATCACTAAGATAAATGTTTATATATTCTTGTTAAGTGAAAGTAGTCAATCCAAAGAAGTCTACGTACTAAAAAAATCTGATGAACATAGGGAAAATGCGAGCGATTGCCAGAGCCCTGAAAAAGGAATAGGATTGTGATGTGATGAAAAGGTTGAGCAATGAGTATTTTTAAAGCAGTGTAACTTTCTTATATGACACCATACCGGAGAAGACATGACCCAAAAGCATGTAATTCAAAAAATAAACCCGAATGTAAATTATGAATTTAATTAATGATGGATCCAGTTTGAGCTATCAAATATAACAACTAATACAAAATGCTAATAACAGAGATACTTTAGTGATAAAAGACAGGATCTAAAGGTACTCTGTAATTTTTCAATTTTTAAAAAATCTTTCATATATTTGATACAGGGTCTCGCTACACAGCTCAGCCTCCCAGCGATCCTTCTGTCTCAGCCTCCCAATGCTGGGATTACAGGCATGTGGTGTTCCAGGTCCTGGTCAGCATGTGGTACCAAGGATAGAACCCAGGTCCTTGTGAATGTGAGGAAGGTGCTTGAACAGTTGGGCTATCTCCCTAGCCCCAATACTCTGATTTTTGTTCAGTATTTCTGTTGTATAGAACATCTTACAAAATATTTACTAATTAAAAAATAATGACACTGGAAATATTTGAGGCCTAATCCTTAAGCAGACCTTATAGCTTAGACTTTTTTAGGAGCTTCTATACAATCCATATGAAAGATCTAGTACCTTGTGAGAGAGACCGTATGGAGGTGTCAGTGGAAAAGATGGTGCCCCTTCCAAATGGAGAATAGCCAAGGAAGCCAGCTAACACCGTGAGGCACACTCCAGCCTTTGCCCTGGTGTCCTACAATAGCCAGCGCTCAAGAATCTCAGATATAAGCAAAGCCACGTGGACATATGAATAAAGGAGTCATCTGTGGCCTCCTAAGGAAAGTAGATAATGGGATGAGCCAAGACAAGCCATTCCTACCAGTTCCTCACTGGATTCTTGACACAGAGAAGTGCATGGAAATAAAGTAGTTGGCATAGAAGGTCACTAAATTTTACAGTGTTTTTCTTATACAACACATGTGAATCTGAATGCTGTTATCACAACAAATACCTGAGATAATCAATCTAAAAAGAGTAAAGGTTTATTTTGATGATTTGCTTCATTTTATTATCTGCTTCTTTACTAGTAGTGCATATTGGCAAGATGAACTCACAATATTAATTTTGGAAAGTTGTTCCATATTTTTAACATATCTTGATCTTTTTCTATTATCTTACCCCCTCACTCTTTCTTCCCCTTTTCTGCTGATGTGCATCCCTGACTCCAAAAGCCTAACACAGAATTTTCTATTATCTTTCATTTATTTGTTTGATTTCTTATATAGGCAAAAACATGGAATTTAACTTTCAGAGTCTGACTAATTTGTTTCACATGATATTCTCGATGTCCATCCATTTTCCTAAAGAATTACACGATTTTGTTCAATTTATGACTGGGAAACATTCCATTGTGCACAAATACATTTTCTCAATCCACTTATCTCTTGGTGAGGATCAAGGCTGCTTCTGCAGCTTGGCTCTTGTGAAGCGTGCTGTTACAACCATGGCTATGCAGGCATCGGTACAGTATGCCCATGTTAATACTCCCTACTATATACCTAAGAGTAACATCCGGATCAAATAGTAATTATATTTTAGTTTGCTCAGGCATCTCCATACTGATGTGCACAATTAATTTTTTTTTTTTTTTTTTTTTGGTCTTTTTGAGACAGGGTCTTACTATGCAGTTCAGGCTGGCCTTAAGCTCACTTTGTAGCTCAGGCTGGTCTTGAACTCACAACAATCCTCCTGCCTCAGCCTCCCAAGTGTTGGGATTACAGGCCTGCGCCACCACACCCAGCCGATGTGCACAATTAATTGCAAGAGATTACTTTTCTACCACTGATGTAGGAGGTTTCAGGAATGTTTTAGTTGTAGCTAACTGTATCGGAAATTCCAGTGCAAGATCAGGGAGGCCTGCTGCACTGGAAGAGGCAGTATATCAAGGCACGGAACACAAGGTGGAGCCATCTGCTCATTTGGTGCTATTCAGGAAACAAGGGGGAATGAAGTTCCAATGCACTCACTCTTCAAGGGCTGCCTCCTATGCCTGGAAAAGATTCAACTGTTAGAACACTTTTAGCTCCACTAACTCCCAGGATCACATAGTTAAGGATAAAAGCCTTAACACAAAGACTTTAGGGGGTACTTTTCCAAATCAGCATAGTAACAAGAGAAAATATCAACTGGATTACAATTTTTCAAGGATGATATTCTTTGTTGCTTCTCCTCTCTATAGTGTTTGATTGTTCCATCCCTTCTACCAGAATCTCAGCTACAGGCGCCAAGGAAGGTGCAGCAGGTACAGAGAGCTGCTTTCAACATAGGCTGGAATTCTCAGAGCAGAGTCAAATTAGCTAATATAAAGTCAGGGAAGATATACTTAATTGACAAACCTAAATATGTATAATCAAAGAAGAATGATATGTAGTGGGCCACAGGCTTCTTTTGCAATGATTCATCACTAAAACTCAGCAAAATCTTAATGTCTTCAAACATTAACTGAGCCAGTACTACATGCCTGATATTATTCTGGAATGGTGCATTCAAAAGTGATTAAAACAAAGTTTTGCCCTTGTAACAATATGGAAAATCTTGAGCTGAGCTGTGCTAGACCTGAGCTATTTATCAGTATGCATGTTTTGAAAATCCTCCATTGGCATGGTTCCAGGTATGTCTGCTACTCTAACAAAAATCAATAAATAGCAAAAATAATATCAGAGAAACCCTGATTATTCATTAATTACAGATATTCTAATTTTCCAGATACACTTCAGTTTTGCAATACAGCATCTGCATTAGTGATATTTAAAGGAATTGTTTTGTTCCACACATTTTTTTCTCACCTATATCTACCATTTTTTTGTCCAGTGTTATTCTTCTCTTGCCACCTACAGCACTGCAGCTTCTGGCTTGGAAGTGAAATCAGTCGTTCAGCTATGTGCACATTTTGGCTACAGCAGTGGGAAACTGGATCTTTTGTAAACTGCAAGGTTTGTGGTATAAAAATTAGAAAGCTTGAGCCAGCAAGATAGCTCAGCAAACTAAGAGCTTGCATAAGTGAGTACAGGGACTGGCGTTCAATCCCCAGCACCATCAGCTGTGCCAGTCCCAACCATCAGTGACCTGAGGCTGCCACTCAGACCAACCTGTAATACAGGTGCAGGCCTATAATCCCAACACTGGGGAGGTTGAGACAGAAGGAGCGCTATGCGTTTAAACTGCCTAATGGAACCCCGTACCAATACTTAAGAAAAAGAAAAGAAAGAAAGGAAGAATGTGCCACCCCATTAGCCTGATCTCTTGATGTAGGTCTTGGAGTTCAGAACATTCTAATCCAACTTAGTAAGGTGGGGTCTATTTCCTGAGTTTCTCAACCCCTCAAAACTTCACTCTTGTCCACCAAATCCTGACAACCTGTTTCCAAACTTGCTACAGTGAAGCCTGTACTATGTGGTTGTGTTAACAGGATGAGGAAGGAATTTCAGCTTCCCCATAAAAAGTCAACCTGGACTGGGCCAGCGTGATAGCTCAGTGGTCTAAAGCTCCTGCTTAGACAATCTCAGGCAACTGAGGCTGGATTCTGCCCTCAGGGTGGGCTGAGCTGGCCACAAAAGAAACAAAAACATTACCTGGAACATAGCATTTGCAATGTTTTGGCATTCTACTCTGGGTAATGAGTTGACATTGTTTGTAGGGTTTGTTGTTTAAGGTTTATATACACAATAGAATCTTAACTGGAGAAAAGAGGGAAGGAAGGAAG
>PVKA01019787.1:0-41446 GCA_004027165.1 Ctenomys sociabilis
ATGAGTAGGTTTTTTGTTTTTGTTTTTGTTTTGTTGTTATTTTTTGGTAGTACCAGGAATTGAACTCAAGATGTTGCACTTGACAATCAGGCACTTACACCACTGAGCTATATCCCCAGCCCTAGGTCAACCTTTTAAAGCTCCTACCATGAGAAAAAAAAAATTATGTGGCATTTTGCGCTTGGCTTATTTCACCTACCATAATGCATTCCAGTTCACCTCTTTTGCTGCAAAAAAAGGTACGATTTCATTTTTCTTTATGGCTAAAATACTTGTTTTCATTTTCTTTTCATTCATCTGTTGATGGGCACATAAGCTGACTATGTTTTAGTTACCTGAATAATGCTACAAGAAACATCAGCATGTAGGTGTCTCATGGACATGGTAACCTTATTTCTTTAGGATATACAGACAGAAGTAGATACCAAGACCTTATGATTTATTTTTAGCTTTTTAAACAATTGGAGAAAAATCAAATAGAAACATTAATGCTGCAGCAGAAGTAAGCTTGAATTGAAGTAACACAAAATTCAACAAAGCTTCTTTTTTGTTTGTTTGTTTAGACTAGGGGTTATTATGTTGCCCAGGCAGGCCTTGAACTCCCCAGTAATTCTCCTGCTCAGCCTCTTGAGTGCTACCATTGTAACAGGGAATCACCACACATAGCTCAAAGATCTTTAAAAAGAATGTTCAGAGGGCAGAAGACCAAATATTCAAAATAGTGCTACATGTAAGTTAAAGTAAAAGGATAATCATCAGATTTCAGCTTTTGCATTCTAACATTACCTGAAAAATTATTTGTTCAAAAACTTATGATGAAAATCATAACAAAAAAGAAAATCAAACTCACAGACTCGTGTCATATGCTGGCCCTTGTTCATCTGCAGAGCTCCTGATTACTCTCACACCACAGAACACTTGTCTCTGGCCATCGCACGTATTTTCATTCCTGCAACCCCACAAAATGGTGTGTCTCCTTTCAGATCCTGCTTAGGAAGTGCTGATGTTTAACATTTTAAAAAGGAGGAAACTGAAGTTCAAAAGTCTGAGCTGACTTAGCCAAAGTCCTACAACTAATCCATGAGGCCAACCAGCAAATAGCCTGATGACAGCTTAGATAAAAGTGGGAAAGACCCCAGCTTGCCACTCAGATTCTTACTCGGGCTCATCACCCTTCAATTTTCACTTATCTTTCCACACTGGAAGGTGCTTAGCTTCACTTCCTATATTACTATGCATGCCGTTCCTTCAGGGAAGCCTTTAACTCTGATCTTCTAGACTCCAGAGTTAGGCAATGACCTGCCAAAGCAGTGGCTATAATAGTAGGAATGGTAGCAACTTGAGATCATTAAAGGCAGATGGAGTTTTATGGATCTCCTTAAAAGTATCTATTTTTTTTATTTTGAGGGGTTCCTTTGATAGGACTAGAACTGGATAGGATCAGAAAGTTTTCTCAGAACACGTATAAAGTAAGTGCCAGCCTCCCTGTCCTAAGTCTTTCTGTGCCTTTGCAACACTCTTTCTCTTTCCATTCTCCATGTCCAACCTTATTTAGTACATTGCTTCTCAAGGAGAGATCTACGATCCACATGCAATGCCAGAACTGACCAGGAGCCATACAAAATGAGTCTCCTGCTTTCCTATAATGTCTTATAGATGCTACAGAACTCTGTTACTTAAATGTGAGAGGTCTCACTAAACAGTACCCTTCTAGCAAAGGTTTCTCCTACATAGTTTCCAACCTAAGAAGACAGTAGCATCACAGGCAGCACATTTCCTTAAAATGCCATTCTAATCTGTAACATATATTGCCCTTCATTTAGAAGGTTAAGATTCTGAATAGCATTAATGGATTAATATCTTTGGACCATGTTGGCGTCACCTGTATAGTCTGCCATACCCCTGTCCCCACAAAGAGAAAGGAAATCATTGCGCAACAGGACAGGTTGTTGTTTCTCAGGACTGGGTAGAACTGATGCTGACCCAGCCATATCTCACCTGGTAGTTTTGCTTAAAACATTTCAAGTTACCTGATTGTCATTTCAATCTATAGCAATGAAGAGAAAGGACATTAGAGACTAAATAGATCTGGCCTGGTCTAATTTCCTGTTTAAAAAGCACCAGCCATATGTGTATTATTCCTTCCTACAAATGGAGGCTTTATGGGAAATGGTTAATAAAGAGATTTTTTGACAATCTAGGATACTCTACATCTTTATGTACAAGAAAGTTTTCTATATCACCCTCTATTGTATTCTATTAAGGTGAGAATCCCAGGCATTCAACATAGTCTATATGTATAACTCAATACCCACCATGCAACCTACTGAAAAAGGGAACAGCAAAGAAATTATGCATGAATAATTAAATTAGGATAATGGGAAGGGAAATTATTACTTTCTCACCTTAAGTAGAAACTGCCTCTACCCTTTAGGAAGCACAGTATTGCTTAGTGCAGAAGTGCAACACTCACAGGTCTTTACTCCACCTATGAAGATGTCGTATTTATCTTCTAAAGTCTGGATCATCAGTGACTCATGTGTTAGAGTTGGTTTGAAGACAAACCATATGGCTAGAAGGTATTCTAGGTACAAAGACATGGGGGTACTAAGGACAGCCTTCATCAGTTGTGGCATTCCTTTGTTTTCTCTAGACACACAGAAACCAATACTAGATGACAATTATCACACAATATAAAACCTTCATCTTCCATCTAAACCAATGCTTTGTGATTCCTTGGAATTTTTACAGCTTTTTACCATCAAGCTTGTCTCTCTAGTTATATACTTGAGACTCATTGTGTGAGAGAAATAAGTCTACAGACAAATAATAAGCAAAAATGTTAAAAAAAAAAAAAAAAAAAAAAAAACAGCACACCAGGACAAAATACAGGTTCAAGTAAAATTTAGACATTTGAAGGAATCTGGAAAAGAGATTTCCATGGGGAGGCTACATCAAGCTGGGCCTTGAAGGACATAAAGGCTTGTGAGTGGAGAAAAAAAGGTTGGAAGAACACTTCTGACCTGGTAATCCAACAGAGAGAGAGTCAGCACTGCTGTGAAAGCCTCTGTGAAGTCTCAGTTGAGTGACTGGGAATCTAAATTAAAAGAATTCATAAAAGAAAAATTTTCTCTGAAGTTTCACATAAAAGAAAAACCATGTATTTCTAATACTATGCCTTTGATCTATGGAAAACTACTACATAAATGCAGAATATTACTTCTATTAAAGTCAGTATTTTCAACTGGCAATATATTTAGAGTACTTGAAAGTGAATTTTTTTCCTCTTCTTTGAAAAATTCTAAGAAATTAAATGTATTCCACATGAATAATCAAGTCAAAGAACAGTAAAAATCCATATGCTGTCACAAGAAAAGAACAAATTCTGTGATGTACTAAGTCTTTTAAAATTCTTCATTATGGATGTTCTGCTCTTAGAAGTCAAGATCATAATCCTGTAAGTTTAACTTAGTTTGCTCTATATATACAAATTATGCTACACTTTTGGTTAATCAAAACTATTTTATTAGATCAACATTAAAGATTAGTTTTAAATGTCAAAAACCATGTTAGTTCTTACACACCTGTATATTTAAAGTTTAATCAGTACAGTTCCCTGATTTTATTTTTGAGGCAAACACAACCATGGGTGACCAACTGGCCAAAGGTCAGCCAGCCAGTTAAGCTAGAAGAGACCGAATAACTTGCCCCTGGTCACCCAGCTAACACAGGTGGAGCCAGAATCACAACTGAGGAGATCCAAGGCCCCATATCTCTATGCTGACAATGTACCATAAAAAGGGATGCAATCTCTCACAAGCAGGTAGAGTGCTATGGAGGAAAAGCCATGCAAAGTGTGGAGAGATAGATGCTCTTAGAGTAGGTGCAAATACGTTTATACATTATACTGCATTAAAGGTACAGAAGAACAAATATTTCCAGGTGTTTTAAAGGGAAACTTAAATAATGTGTAAATTTGCTATTTCACACTATTTGACCCTTAAAAAGAAAAGCATAAGATGAGACGAATATAGTAATTATTTTTCTTCCTTTTAGGGCACACAAATATAAGGACTATGGTTTTGAAAATGCTCACTCAAAATCTACTACTCAAACACTACTACTCATTCTTATTTAATCACTTGAGATACTGAAAGATATTTATTTAGATAAATAAAAACTATCACTTAAAAAAAAAGTTGAACAATCCTAGCTTTAAGAATTCTTTTATCTCTGAGTTTTAAAAGACTACCAAAGATTTTACACCCAACGTTGGTTTTGCCTAATAGTATATCATGTGGTAATTGTTCATGACTATACCCAAACATTTTTAAACCTCTTTTAGATTTTATTTTGCATCCTCATGGTAACAAAGAAAATGTGGGCCAGGAGATACCTGGGCTCTGGGGGCAGGCGGCTTCTCCGCCCCACACCTGTCTGGTAGGGCTGTCCTCTCCTCACCCTGGAGCTGTACTCTGTGGGCCATTTCCAGGGCTCGCAAGAGGAGCCTCTGACCTACAGTCTTCTGAATTAAACCTCTTACAAAATCACTGTAGTCTGATTTCTGAAAACAGGAAGACCCCCTTATAGGTAATCACATTCTGTGGCTAGAGCCACAGCCCTCTGCCAGCCACAGTTCCTTTCTGAACCTTGTCAACATAAGACAGCAACTTCCACCAGGTCTTCTGTGAGTCCTGACATTCACTTGAGTTCTCTATCTGACTTGCTCCTATCTGTCTTCCTTAAAAAAAGACAAGACACTTGCATACTCTCCCAAACACACCAGACTTCAGGTAAGAACAAGACATAATATTTTATTGATAAGATTCTTTCTGACAGTGCCAGTATGTTACTGAATATTCTGACTATATTACATTGTTAAGCTGATGTCAGAGAATGACACACAAGGACTACTAGAGCTCCCCTGAGGATCGTGTTAACATTTGTTTTAATCTGTTCAAGCTGCTATAACAAACTACCTCAGATTACACACTTTACAAAAAAACAAAAAATTGCTGTTTACAGTTCTAGAAGGTGGCAAGTCCAAGGAAAAGAGCCCTCAGACTTGGTGTCTGGTGATAGGTCCATCTCTACCTTGCACACAGCACTCTGCTGCCTCATCCTTACTTGACAGAGGGGCAGGAAGCTCCCTCTGAAGACACTGATTCCATTCATCAGGGCTGTGCTCAAAGGCCCCACCTCTTAATGCTATCACTTCAGGTTTAGGGTTCAAATATAATATGGGGACCAGGGGACACCAATACTCAGATCACAAAAATACCTAATAAATGTAAAGTGAAAACATTCTAGTTTTACCAAACAGGGCCAGAGCTAACTGGAATCATATATACTAGAGTTCACAAGATGAAAAAAAAAAAAAATGGTGAACTCAATCCATGGCCAGGGACAGAGGTACAAATATAGCCAAGAGAAGAAAAGAAAAGCACCAGTTCCCAAGCACAGAAACAAAGTGCCATAACAAGTACATGTAAGTGACAAGAGCAAGTCAAAAATAAGCTAGAGAATCCAAGATAACCAACACAAATCGCATTTGTGACCCAAAGGCCAGGCAATGCTGGGAACATCAGGATGCCTTACACATACAAAATTAAACTAAGAGGAATAAATCATAAGCCCTCGGAGGGTAAAATGGCACTCTTCTCATTTCAAATTTCTGTGATGCTATGAGTGCTTTCAGTTCTTTCATGCAGTTCAGGACATTCAACAGGACTGCCTGGTAGAACCATCTATGCCAGCTCCAAGGCAAGTATTGCACAGTTATCAAAGGAAAGGAGTAGACTTGGTCCCTGTGCTCACATGGCTCGCACTCTAGCAATGAATCAGCGATGCTTCAATAACTTGGTTCTTCAGAGCCTCATAGTGATAGCAAAAAATGGAATCCTTTTAGGGCTCCTAGCTCCTGCTATGTAGGAAAGCAGTTGGAGTTCATGTTCAACCATTCTTTCCCCTAATGCGAAGTACAAAAAGGTCATTTCAGCATGATGTCCTTCAGAAAAAAAAAATAGGGCTGGAGATGAAAGACAACAAAATTATCAACCACAGAAGTCCTGAAGATACAGACAAGATCATCATCAAATAAGCCTCTCTTTATAGTCAAGTCACATGAAATCTTTATTTAGAATAGTAAAACTTTGGGGTTGGAGATGTCACTTAATGGCACAGTGCCTGTCTGGTAAGTGCGAGAACATGAGTTGGATTTCCCAGTACCAAAAAAAAAAAAAAAAAGGTAAGACTTTTTCTTTGTAATGTTTTTTCTAAGAACACTCTATCAACATGTAAAAAAATCTGAATAATACTTAAGTTAGAAAAAAGACAATAAAAGTCACTTATAATTCTGAAATAGGCAGAGATAGACACTGCCAATCCTTTAATGCATATTTTTTTTTTTTTTTTTTTTTTTTTTTTTTTTTTTTTTTTTTTTTTTTTTTTTTTTTTTTTTTTTTTTTTTTTTTTGTCTTTTTGAGACAGGGTCTCACTATGCAGTTCAGGCTGGCCTTAAGCTCACTTTGTAGCTCAGGCTGGTCTCGAACTCACAACAATCCTCCTTTTTCTCCATATAAGCCAACAAATATATAGAGAAGATTTATATAAACATATTCAACTATACTTTCTTTTTTTGGTGAAACCGGAGATTGAACTCAGGTCCTTGCACTTGCCAGGCAAGCACTTACATCAACTATATATTTTTTTTTAAATAGTATGACACTAATAGTTTTATACCTTACCTTTTTTATAACATGGACTTAAACCTAATAGATTTTTTTAAAACAGCTGAGAAATAGTAGTCAGTTTTGTAGTATGCTGATGAGAATGAAATTGAAAATCATCTCTTGTAAATGATTTGGATTTCAAGTATTTTTTCTCAAGTACATTTATCTTCAATCTATCGACTGATTTAATTTTTATTGTTTTCTTCCCATTTAGCTTGTCTTTTAAGATATTCCCTTAGTTCAACTTCTACAACTTGGGTTTTACTTACCATAAGAGCTGCCTATTGTCTGTAAACATTTGTAGAAGTGTTAAGTAGGACCATCTTCAAACTACTTCCTGGAAGAACCTATTTGTCTACTCAGAAGTATCTATTGATCTCCACTTTTGTTTTGTATTTCTTGGCCAGCTTCCCATTCATAACAAAAGACTGTGAACAGAGAGGAAACTGGGACTTGTTACCTGATTAGGCTTTTTGAAAGATTTTAAAATTATATCTTCTGTAACACTGTAACAGCAGATACATTCTCTCCTTTAACTCAAATACATTATTCCTCTTTTCTCCAAGCAAGTCATTTACTATAACCTATTTGCTTTGAATACTGATCTCCCCATCACCGACATGGTGTATCATATTTGATGGGCACAGCATTCTTCCTGAAATCTTTTCCTTGGCAAGGACTCTTAGAACACTAGGCAATGTGCCATTGAAGGCCCAAGTGGCTGCCACTGACACACTGAGTTTCCTCAATACACGTGGGTGAAAGCCTTCCAGTGCTGGTGATTTATCTGTATTTCCTCTGTTCATTAGGTCTAAAGTACACTGAACATCTGCCACTTCTTGATCTGTTTCCTTCCAAGTGTGTGTACTGCTTGAGAAATACTGAATGTGAAAATATTACTCAGCAAAAACAGAAGCAAAGGATTCATTTACACTGTTTTATCTCTATCCTGAGCATATGTTTTATACAATGAAAGCCAAGCGCTCCACAATCCTCCTTTCACATATTTGTCTTTCATTATTGAGAAATTGATTGCAAGGACTTTTTCCTCCAGTTAGTTTTTGGGCACCTCATTTGGGTGCACAGGCTGTAACCTTATAAAGGCTCTATTTAATAACATAACCCTTCAAATATTATTTTCTTTACACATATCTAAGCATATTTTTCTTTCCTTTATACATTCCCTATGAATTTAGTGTTTTAAAAGAGTGTGAGCACAGGACCTTTTCTCTTTTTTTTCAGTTGGATTCCCCACTTTCTTTACAGAAATTGAACCTTTTTCAAGTATTTTTTCCCTAATATGCCAACATCATATTCTTTTTTAGAGAATGATTTTTATCTTATTTTATTTTTTTTTTTATGTACTTAGCACAGGGTCTACAGAATCTCACTACACAGACTCATAGTGATTCTCCTGTTTCTAGCTTCCTAAGTGCTGGGATTTCAGGCACATGATACCACACCCACTCTCAACTGCCCTCTCAGCACATCCCAGGGGCAGAGCCAACACAGCATGCCAGGGATTGAACCCTGGTCCCCAAACTGTCTAAACAGGCACTTTGACCGCTGAGCTATTTGGCTGGCCCTAAAGAATGATACTGTATTTGACATTTCTCTTTGGAGTCCCCTCTCCCATTAGAACATCGAAGTGAATTGAACTGAACTGAATGAAAATGTATATTGCTCTCATTACATGCTCCAATCTATGTAGTAGTTACTCTGTGAACATATCCTGAATGAAGGTATCACATCAACAGCTACCATAAGTCACTCTTACTAAGAGCATGCCAAACACTTCACAGTCATTACGTCACTAGATCTCAGGTGCTATCCTAGAACTTCACTGGCAAGAAATATGCTCGTGAACTTCCAGCATCTGGAGCAAAGCTGTCACAAACTGAGAAATCACTAGGCATTTGTTGTATGAATAAACTGAAAAACTGAATGAAATTAGGTAGGTACGCTATTCATGTGTCACACAGAAGTAAACTGAAACAGAAGTTCAATATTTTCTGTAGTCACACAGTCTGTGTGAAGCCAAGATTTAACCCAAAGCTCACACTCTAACCACAACTTAATAAATTCAACATCTACCCAAATTAATACACACAAAATTACTTCCATTTATCTTAATAAATTTTATCCCACGTCACAGGTAAGTATTGTGAACAATAACTTCCCAGGGAAGGATATGCAAATGATAGTCCTTTAATAAATAACCAGGCAGGCAAATAACTAGAAGGTTCTTATTGCTAGGCATACAAGTACAAATGTGGTTTCTTTTCAGTCCACGTCTTCTGCTGTGTTTGTGCACTAGTCAATGAAAATTCCTGGACTTTTCAAAAATAGGTGCTTTCTTTCCTTTTTTCTTGGTTTATTTAAGTCACCTGTTGTATCAATTCTTTAAAAGACAAGAGCAACACTAGTGAAGCAACACTTATGGCTTTGTTCTTAGAGACCAAATGAGAAGTTTCTGGTTATAAAGTAGGAGTCTTGCTTCTCTCTTAAACATTCCTGCCACTGCCTCACTCGATTTTCCTGATGTTCATTGGGAACATCAGTCTTCATGGTTTTCAGTACTTGTGTCTTTAACAACTTACTAGAAAAAATAATATAATGAAAAGGGTGGTTTCTTCAAATCAGAATTAGCTTTCTCCTTACCTTTATCAGTTTACACCTTTGTAAGGAAATTTAGCAGAGACCAAGTGTTTTGGGCATAGCACACTACAATCCCTGAAAGTATGAGTTGAACAGAAAAAAAGAGGCTCAAAAAGTAGAAATAGGCGTACACTAAAGCTGTAACTTAGAATGAAGAAATTAAAAAATGGAGGGAGAAAAAAAGAAATGGAGAGTGGGAGATAAGGAGGGAGGGAAGAAAGAATTTGGAAACCTTATGAATTTAAACTCTGCTATTTGCCCTGCAAAAATCAGTCTCTGCGTGCCTCAGTTGTTCTACCTGTACAGTGGGGATGATAAAAAATTTCTTTAATGGTAAATTTCAATATGCTACATAAAGTAGCCTACAGTATGTTTTTTTATTTAATATTGCTTGCCTAGAATCAGCCCCATTTATGTTTTCTGTACTACAGACATTCATCTTACAATGTCTATCAACAGCTTCAAAATGTAGCCCCACGAACTGTGTCTACCTTTTTGGTCTGGAAACATTCTGGTATTTTTAAGCCAAGGAACCAGTTTTTAGCAGGCTTTGTATTCCTGTAAGCTCAGAGCACTTACTGGATGCTTCCAGGACTAGAGTGTTATAAAGCTCTGTTTAAACGAGGCCTCTCTTTTAGTCCAGTTTCACTCTAGCGCTTTTGGTTGAGGTGGAAACTAAAACTGAAAACAGATAGATGCTTTACATTTAAATGGGTTTAACCTAAATGGGCATTACGCCATTTCATGGACGATTGCACAAATATCTTTTGCAAACTCGGTACACGTGAGCACATATACAGCAACCATTCAAGTCTCCTCGAGAAATAAGGTGCAGACCTGAAATTTTAAACAGCTACTTTGAGTTCCTTTCACTGGAAAGAAAATGTAATGGCTTTAAGGGAATTGCTCTAATAATATCAAGGCATCTGCAGTGGCTGGCCAGAGCCACAGCACAGTGTATGTCACTGCAAGTCAATTTAACAAGAAATAAGCTTCCCTCTGGAGAACCTGAACTCCCGTGCCTCCCACAAAGAAAATTGAATTTTGGAGGTCACACCTTGAGTAGGTTACCAGGCGGAGCAGCTTAACATTCTTTTTGTCATGTGCTCTGGGAGGTCAGGGCTGATTTAACAACACATCGCTCCCGAGGATGTGTCCACCTCCCCGCAACACCCCGAATTAAAACAAGTACTTGGAGTCTGCTAGGAAGGCAAGTGACTGTGGCGCTAATAATTATCTGGGGCCACTCCGGATGCAACCGTGTCTAAACATCAAGTTTTGGATCCCAGAGTGAAGCAAGACCGGGGTCTACGAGGGAGCAAAGAGACAGGGTACTGGGGAAGGGGGTGTGGTTGGAAGAGGTGGGGCAGTGTGTGGGGTTACAAGGAGCGAGACCGACCCCTCATACGGAGGTTTAGTTGGAATCGATGCCTTCAAGTAGGAATCAACCGAATCAGCTAGCACAGAGGAAAGCAGCCGCCAAGTCCAGCCCAGGCGAAACGCCCCTTCTCTCGGTGGACTGTCCCCGCCGGCCAGAGCGGGGGGTCCAAGGGGGCCAGCGCGACTCCCACCCTCACCCCCGCAGCAACCTGTGGGCGCTGCCACCGCTGCCCCAACTCCCGGGCTGAGTTCCCGCGGACGCACCCGGCCCCGGGAGGCGCCGACCTCGCCGGAGCGGCCGCCCGCAGCCTTGAACTTGGCAGCTCCTGCTGTCTCCATCACCCCACCGCGCCGGCCGCCAACACACGCGCACGCCCCCCGACCTGCCCGGCCGCCCGGCCGGAGCTCCCTCCGCGCAATCCCGGCAGAGCCCCAGAGCGCGGGCCCGCGGCGCCCCCACCTCGCCGCCCTGCGGGCCGCCGCCTGCCCCGCGTCGCCTTGCGAGTCTCCCGGGAAGCCCGCCCCTACTCACCCGGGCTGTGCGCTGGTCCCGGCCGCCCCATCCCACGAACACTGCGGCGCCCCGGAGTGTGCAATGCGGAGCCCGCCGGCGCGCGGCCGGGTGGGGAGTGCGGGGAGGGGGCGGGGGGGAGCGGCCGCGGGGGGCGGGGGCGCCACGCCCACTCTCGCGGGCTCCCGCCGTGGCCGCCGCCGTGGCCGCCGCCGTGGCCGCCGGGCCTGCCCAATCAGCGCGCGCAGGAGGAGCCGAGCCCTCGGCGGGCCGAGCTCATTGGCCCGGGGCGCGCCCCCAACTCGCAGAGAGTCCGCAAACTCCGGCCGGCAGGACCCCGCCCTGCGTCCCGCGGAGGGTAGAAGCCGGGCCCGCGGGTCCCCGGTGAGCTGCCCGCGCGCGCGAGCTGGGCGCTCTCCGCGCCCCGCAGCGCCTCGGCCGGGCCACGGCTCACGCCCGGCCGGAGCCCCCGAAGCACTGCGGGCGGAGGACGCGGGGCGGGAGCCCGGGCGGCGGGAATGTGCGTCTGGGCTGGGGGGCCCGGAGCACAGGTCTACACCCCAGAGCCGCTGCCCTGGCCGCTGCGCGATGCGCGCCCGCCCTCTCGGGACCGCGTGTCTCTCGTCAGTCGTGTGTAACGCTCCCGGACCTCTAAGATCTGCCCCATCCCTACCCCGCGCTCTGAGCGGTGCTGGGCGCTGACGCGGGGCGCGGCGCTCAGGGGGCTCCCCGGGAAGGGCTCCGTCTGGGTCGGCGTCCACTCTGCGTCCCGCGCACCCCTCTTCCGCGCGGCCCGGGACCGCGTGGTCCTCCTTGGCACCGTCTCCCTTTCCGTTGAGCCTTAGCCCTGGAGCGTAATGGCAGGCCTGGTCTGTCCCCTTGCCTCCACCGTTCCTCATGATCTCATCTCCACATAAAATCGTCCTCAACCTTTCCATTTTAAAAACCTTTTTCCTTCCAGGCCATTCGTTTGCAAAGGTCTAGGATAAGGTATTTTTTATCAGCTGTTCCTGACCCCCAGAAATTTTTCTCTCAGTTAATGTATGTGCCCAAGTTTACACAAGCTCAGCGTTCAAGCGGACAGAAATAATTAGTGCTCCTTCAGGACTTTTTGACAAACAAGGAGTAACTGCTGTTTGTCTTCCTGCAGGGCTGGACCCTGAATGAACTGAATATGAATTAATCAAACAGAAGGTGTCTGTATCCCTTAGTATCTGGGCAGTTACCTTGTGGTTAGAAGCTGTTACTAATGAGGCCGTGTCATAAGTGTCATCCTGCCAGTCATTTACTTTCTTTTCTGGGAAAAAAAAGAATTCTGTCTTTGGAAGTTCCAGCTTTGAGCCTAAATCTTATTTCTTTGTTTATTTGTTATTTATTGGCTGTCTTAGTAGAGATTGAACCCAGGGCCTTCTACTGAGATACAGATTCAACTGTTACGCTTTTTTTTTTTTGTTTTGTTATTGTTGGTTTTTGACCGGGCTTCTCTAAGTGGCTAAGTTGCCCAGGCAGGGCTGAAACTTTTGATCCTCAAAATAAGAATGGTTATTTCTTAATATGTTGGGATAATGGTTATTTTTTTGTTTTCTTTATAATTTACTGGATAGTATATAATATAATGTCAGAAAAAAACATTTTAAAATTGTTATCTACTAACAATATTCACATGGCCAGGGAGATGGCTCAGTAGAATAAGTGCTTCCCTGGCAAGACAAGGGCCTGAGTTCAATCCCCCGTTCTGCTAAAAAAAAAAAAAAAAAAAAAAAAAAAATTCCTCAGGCCAGCAAAGCAAAACATTAAACCCTCCTAATTTCTTATGCTATAGCCATCACCAGCATTCTGTCTCGAGAAATAGTCTTCAGGTCTGGTTCTTCCTAGACACCTCTAATATCGCAAGCAGACGCTTATCATGTTTGGTCAGAGCTTTAACAACTTTCTGGGGCATCCTGCCTCACAGATGACTCTGACCTCACCCCTCACTCCTCCATCCTCCACCCCTACCCTGTGACCAAGGCCACGCAACTCTGGAGCTCTGCCCTTCTCCACCTCAACACTCCCCTTGCTAGGGAGCAATTTCCTTCCTTCTCTTTAAATGTCACCTTTTTAATGAAATCTTCAAAACTTTCAAGGGAAGAACTAGCAACTCCTCCCCCTGTACATCACGGGCAGGCACTTTTTCTAGGCAGTGGCTATTAATCCAGATATTGCTATGGGCCAGGCATGATTGTAAAAACACACGTTGCATTTCTTGTCCTGCAGCTTGCAAGAGACAGATTTTAAATCAAATAGGTGCGCAAACACTTCAAACTGAGATAAGTGTGATAAGCCACTACTTTTGTACTATGTGCTAAAAGAAGCAGGATTTACCATGAACATGTATCAATCATAGTTCTTACTGAATTATTGATGACCTATTGATTTGTTTATCAAAATTTCTGTCTCCTACTGTGTTCTTCTGTGTATCCCATTAAAGCATAATGCCTTGTTCATAGTAGGTGCTCAATACAAAATGTAAACTATATAAATGGATAAGCAAATAAGTAATTTGAAACTCCCACCAAGCATTTCTTTTATGTTTTACATACTAGTATTTGTATAACATCCAAAAGTCTATAGTTGTATGTTGGGTGGGAGAGATAGCTCAGTAGAATAAGTGCTTGCCTGGCAAGCTCAGGCTCCTGAGTTCAATCCCCAGTACCACTAAATAAATAAGTAAAGTTATATATTATAAAAAATTATTATCATTAGGTCTCTGTCTCCTTTTTCTTAAATATAATTTATCTCTTCCTGTACAAATTATCTGATAGTTTGATTTCACATTTAGACGATATAGCTAAAATATACTTAGTAGGTAATTTATTATTGCTAGGAAAATTATGTCCATTTTTATTCTTCACAAATTTTACCTTTAACATAAAAATCCCAAACTGAAAATTTTAAGGTGTAAAGTAAAAAGCACAATCTGTAAGAAAATGAGGAAATAAACCAGACTTTGCAAAAATCAAACCATTTTCTCTGCAAACACTACTAAGACAATGAAAATGAGTATAGCCCTGGAAGAAAATATAAAGTCACACATCTGACACAGAACTCTTAGATGATTTATACAATGAACCCCCAATACCAAACAATAAGAAATCAACCAACCAAATATGGTTAGTGGGCAAACTATTCAGACAGATTACTAACAAAGATACTGACGATAAACATCCCATAGAACGATGCTCAATATCAGTCATTAGTGAAGTACTAATTGAAACCACAATGAATTAGCACCATACATACTAAGAAGAGCCAGGTGTAGTAATGCATGTCTCTAACTCCAGCCCTCAGGAAACTGAGGCAGAAGGATTGACTTGAGTTTGAAGCCAGCCTGGGCTACACAGTGAACTCAAGGTCAGCCTGAGCTACATAGCAAAACTCTGTCTTAAGAAACAAAATAAGTCAAAACAAAAACAAGCTAGGAAAAAATGAAAAAGTTCCCAACAACACCAAGTGCTGATGAGAATGCAGCTAAAACTTCATGCATTGCTGATAGGGATGTATAGCCAGAATAAACATAATTTCACAGATTTTATAAAGTTCAATGTGCACCTAAGCAGATAACTCACTACTCAATCTCTTCCTGTATATTTATCCAAGTGAAATGAAAAAGTTACATTTATACAGAAACATATAAACAGAAGTGAGTTTGACAATTTTATTTCTAAAATCTTGAAATAACCCCAAAGCTTATTAACTGAGAAGTAAACTGAGAAGCAAGCTCCCTAGAAGAGAATGCTACTCAATGAAAAGAATAGACTACTGATACACAGCTTTGTATATCTCAGTTGTGTCGCGCTAAGGGAAAGACAGCAGATTCGGAAGGCTGGAGATACACACCCAGCCAACACACCGCCGAGCGCCGGCAAAGCACCTGAGGTGTTCCTTGAGGCCGCAGCCACTCGGTGAGGTCTGCCAGATTGCATTCTCACAAGACATTGCTGCAGTCATTGTCACTTCAGCTCTGCACACCGATGGAACCCTCCCTTCACCAAATATGTGAACGCAGGAATTAATTGTTGGCAATTCGTGGTAGGCCTATATCTTCACTGAAATATCACCAGGGTCTCCTGCTACTCCAGCACAGAGAAGGTTACTCTGTAAATGTTAGTTACAAGTATAAGCATATAGCGGAGATAAAATCAGGTTTTGCAGGGACATAACAAAATTTTATGTTCAGAGCACTTTGTTCCCCTTCAAAGTAGCAGTGCTGGTGCATTACATTTTTCATTCTAGTGACTCTGCTCTACCTCAAAATAGATTCCCCTTTCCCATTCTGCTTATTAAAATACTACCCTTTCTTTATGCAAAATTGTTTTCCTTAAACTATTTGCTTTTTTTCTCTTAATAAGCAAATAATAAATGTAACATGTCCTAGAATTTTCCCCATTTTTCAATATCCAAATGAATGTCTAATTTGTCTTCTGTATCCCAAACAAATATAAAAAGTTTACATTAACAGGCACAGAATAAAAATAAAAATCCAGATTTTATGCAAAGCTTGAGAGAATTTTGCTCAGAAAAACCATCATCTTTCCAGATGTATCACTAAAAGTAATTTTCATTTATTGGACTCTGATGGTTGACATTAAGCTCTTGAAATATCATTAAAATATTTCTGCTCTAACCAGTTTACACAGTCAAGTGACTTTTAAAAAATCATTTGCAGCTAAGCTGCTGTTACAGAATTTATTATAAGAATTCAATTTTCTCCATCAGTCTTCTGCTTTGAAACAGTAATCCTGGCTACTAGCAGAGACCCCTCCGTTGCCGTAGGACATCAGTTTTAGGCCTCTTTCTACAGTGAAGAATGTTGCTACTTGCAAACATACAGACACCATTGCATATGCACTAGACACAGTGCTTCTTCAGGTAAATAAATTGGTCTCCTACTGACTATCTGAAAACAAAATAGTGGGATTTAAAGGGAAAGCTATGAAAGATGAGCAGACATATGTAAACTAAATAGAACAATATAAAGAATCATTCACAAAAGTCTAAAACTTTTTTTACCTTTATTTTTCCCCGTGTATTTTTCTGTTCCTGAGATAATCATTTTTACTTTAATTTTTCTCTATACTTTTTTTTGGTAGTTAGGACCAAAAAATGAAACAGGTGGGATTTTGAGATATCAGGTGTCCTTCAACTCATCAATTTCTCTCAGATGTATCTATATCTATATCTGATATCTAGATATAGATAGATGGTTATAACTTATGAGTGTAGATATACACTATCATATATAGACTATACACACACACACACACACACACATATATATATATATATATATATATATATTTTTTTTTTTTAATATTGTTTGAACAATCTTTGGGCAATGTTTCATGCCTGCATCTTATAATCTGAATGACTACTATGACAATAATAGTATACAATGTATTAATTATTGTTACTTTGCTATATCTTAATTTATTAGCCTAATTTGAAACTGTTCTATTTTTGTCTGTTTTTTTTTTCTTTTTCTCTTTAAAATAAATCCTTTGTTTCAGTCCAGGTCATGCTGCTAGAAAAGAACATCTAAGATGAGGCAATTCTTGAAGAACAGATTTCTTTCTCATGGACACAGAGCTGCACACTCAAGGTCCCAGGGCTCGCATCTGGTGAGGATGTTCGTGCTGCACGGGCTCCGCACAAACCTCGGGGTGGAACAAAAGGAAGACTACAATGGGACTGACCAGACTTCTCTTTTGGTAGAAACTTCCCAGTGATGATGGCATTAATTCTCTCATGAGGACAGAGCTTGGGTGGCTAATTCACCTCTTCCAGATCCCAGCCCTCTGTTCTGTTACTCTAGTGATTAAGTTCTTAATACAGCTTTGGGAGGACACGTTCAGACCTCAAACTTCTTTGCCCTCAGACTTAATCAACTTATTCTACTATTAGAATTATGGACATCAACAAATGGCAGAAAGAAAGAAAACAGGAAATTTTTTTCAATTCTTTATATGTTCGAAATGTAAGTCCGTTGTCTGAGGGAAAACTCATTACAACTTTTGCCCATTCTATGGGCTGCCTTTTCATTTGATTGGTGGTGTCCTTTGTTGTGCAAAAGCTTTTTAGTAAGGCAAGATCACATTTGTTGATTCTTAGTAGTATCTCTTATGCAATGCAGTATTTTGTTCATGAAGTCTGAGCCTACATCTGTATCTTCAAGAATGAAGGATTTATTTTGAATTGACTACTAATGTAAACTGTACCAATGGTTGCCTGGACCATGGTGCTGGAAAGGAATATGATGGTGATCTAATAATCAGTTAGTAAATCTTTGGTGAAGAAGAGCAGCTAAAATTTCAATTTCATTTCATTTTATTTATTTTTTCCTTTGTGTATTTGGTACAGGGTCTCACTACACAGCCAGACTCGTAGTGATCCTCCTGATTTTTAGCCTCCCCCATGCTGGAAGTATGCCACCACACCCAGACTCGTCCATTGGCTCAGTGCATCCCAGGGGCAGGGCCAGCACCATATGGGGGACCAGGGATCAAATCCTAGTTCCCATGCTTGCCTAAGCAGATGCTTAGTTCACTGAGCTATCTCGCCAGACCTAAAAATTTTAATTTTAGACACGTGTAGATTGAGGTGGTTATTCATGTCCAGACATCTACACAACCAAGTAGATAGTTGGTTACGTGGGTCCAAAGGTTGGTGGAGATATATATTTTTGAGATTTGATGATAAAATTCAAACTCTCCACGCTCTCTACTTATATCTGCAATAGACATTATTAACCAATCATGGGCTTATTTCTTTTGAACCTAGCTGGTCCTCAGCCCCCTTTCCAGTACACGATTCTTTAGTCATTACCAACAGATAATTGGAACAAGAAATGACAAACCATTTTCATCACAAAATTGTAGGGCTGATTTAAGTTTAGCCTCCTATGACAGTAGCTCAGGAAGCTGTGATAATAAAAGCCACATTCAAGTGATTGACCATGCCATCTGAGTTGGATAAAGAAAGGATAAATCAAGATGGACTTAAAAGTGATTTTTATTTCTTCTTATCAATCTCAAGAATTGCCCAGGCCTGTAGTCTCTTAACCGGTTTTCATACCTCTTGTGAGGATAATTTTGTGGATTTAAATGAATGTTTCTGAGGAGGGAAACAAGCTTTGGAGTACCCTATCCCATCAACCATCTTACTGACATTCATCCCAAACTCAAGTTGAAACAAGCATAATTTCCTGTTATTGTGTTAACTGCAACTGGGACCAGACATGATTTTTCTCTCTGTGTGTTAAATACAACTAGTTTAGCCTTGCTCCATAAAATATCTACTGCTGGAAACACAACTGTGTTCCTATTAAACTTTCAATTTAAGGCTAACAAATTCTCGAGTTAGACTCTAAGTTTCTCATCTTTCAGTGCCTTCTCATCTGAAGTGTATGTCCTATGCTGCCCATTCCTACCAGTCCCTGGATTGAGATTCCTGTATTGAAACTGTACAGTCTTGGCTTTATAAATATTTGTGGAAATAAATAAAATACTGATGAGAAGAGAAGTGATTTAATTTTTTTTTAATTTTAAAAAGAGAGGCAATATATTCCGTGCTTACTATAGCAAAGGAGTAAACCAATGACACTTGCATTTGGCAGAAACTAATGGCAGACAGAAAACACTAAAGCTTTAGAATTTGAAAGCCAGAGAAGAAAGTGCTGAGGATGCAGCTTAGTGGTGCACCATAGGCCCAGTATGTGCAAGGGTCTGGAGTCGCCCTCCCCCACACACACATAGTGAAAATAAAAATGATGGGAAGAGGTTGTGAGCTCACCACATGCTACATGATCAACTAAGCTTATTTGACTCTTTCAGTTGGGCTTGAATGGAGGTGCGGAGAGAAAAGTGGGAGAATTGGCAGTCATTGGCTTAAGTACCAACTGTTTTGGAGCAATTGCCATAGAGATTGTGGCTTGACTTTCTTGGGTAATTTCTGCAAAAATCGTGGGAATATAGGGTCTGGTCACTGTCTATTTATATGTTCTACTTCTCATATCCTTCCTTATGTTTCTACTTTTGAGATACAGAGAGTAAGACTTTGTAATGTTCATATTACATTAGACCTAATACATTTAACCTTTCTTGATCTGTAGATTTTTCTGCTGATACAAGGACTCAACAGTACCATATTCTGCATTTGGTCATAACTCTGTTTCTTCTCCTTTTTCCAGAAGAGAGATTAGTTTTAAAAAGAAAAGTGAATTCCTCAATCAGATGATATGGTTCTCTAGGTATGTATCTCCACTCTGTGCTTCTGTGTAGGTTGTGGTCGCACTGCACTGGTAAATCATTGAGTATCACAGGCTCAAATGTCCACCTTCTAGAATCTCGTCAGTCAGTCTTTCCTATCTGGTCAGGAGCCAAGAGGCACTTTCTTGCAATTCTAACACAAAGAATGTCAACATTTTTGTTTGACAATATTCTTTGTCAATATTCTTCCTGGCAAACTTAGAAGAGTCATGGTATTGACACTGAAATTTCATAGAATAACCAACTCTGGAAGTTTTAAAGCTCCTTGGAATTTTGTATTAACAGAATAACAGTGGGTTTTGTTAATAGTATACGTCATGCATTTACTAAATATTGGTTAAAGTGAAGGCACGTATTACAAGCAGAAAAGACAGTAGTGAACAAAACAAAAGTATGCTTGGAGCCATGTCTCACTGAGTTTTAATTCTACAGAGAGACAAACTCTTTGAGGAGAGGTCCTAAAAACATCCTAAAATAGCTTTCTTTCCCCTCTCTGTATAACATCAGGCCATAAAGAAATTACTTGACTTACTTCATTTAATAAGGTCATTAGACCCTCAATCCAAAAGGGTCCTTTCCCATATCAAGGAAGAAGGAATGATACACAGAGAAGCCAAGAATAATTTAGATGATAGTTCTTTTGTGTGTGTGTGTGTGTGTGTGTGTGTGTCTTTTTGAGACAGGGTCTCACTGTGCAGTTCAGGCTGGCCTTAAGCTCACTTTGTAGCTCAGGCTGGTCTCGAACTCACAACAATCCTCCTGCCTCAGCCTCCCTAGTGCTGGGATTACAGGCATGCGCCACCACGCCCGGCTAGATGATAGTTCTTAATGGGTTTGCTCTCTGCCCTCTGAAGCTACAAGGATTTCTTCATTATTGTTGGTCAATCACAGTTGTACAAAGCTGTTGCTTCTTTGCTGAATCTAAAAATAGAAATTAGGTCTTTGTGTCTTTATTCTAATGGCTCTTACCAAATAAAACATTAATTACATAAATTTATTATGCTTTTCATTTGTTTTTTGTGAAGAGGTGTGGGTCATTCGTGACTGTTATGATTGGTGAAAAAATGTCTTACCCTTATCCCTCCTAGGTTTTCCTCACACCATAATGGCTTGCTATCAATGGTGAGTGTCCCAAGAGAAAAAAGCAAAGAAGTAGAAGACTTCTATGACATACTGTTTATTGTGATCTGACTTGTCACTCTTTCCAAAGTTTCATTCATTCAAGGAAAGTCACTACATGCTACCTTAGGATAGACGTTTTAAAGAGCTGGAGAACATATTTTAACTCCCCCACAATGATGCTTTTTTGGTCACCTTTTTTTGTTATTGCATTCTGCTTTGTGACAATAGGTGACTCTCAGTCTGCAAATTAATTGTCTTCCATTTGGTTATTTATTTGGATTTTGCTTATCTATTTTCCATTATTGCTTTATGATGCACCTATACATTTTTAAAACTACTATATCTATGCCCCAATTTTATTGTCTCTTCTCTCCTGTTTCCTACCTCTGTCTTTAGTCAAGATTCCAGGAAATTTCTCCAACCTCCTCTTTCAATCCTCATAATGCTTCTAAAATGTTACTAACCTGATGAGCTGTTTTTATTCTTTTGTCCTGATTTTCTGGCAACCTGTTCTTGTTACACAAATACTATAATTCTCATTCCTATAAGAATATTTGTACACTCAGTTTTTCACTATAAAATTCATATATGTAGAACTGTGAAGTCATGCGATGATTGTGCCTCTCATCAGGTGTCTCCACAGACCCAACACTATGAAGGACGCTAGGCCAAATACAGCCCAACTAAGCTGCTCATGACTGCGACTGACCTCGTTCCTTCCTTCTTATGTTGTTGCCTGTAATGTATCTATTAACTTTTTTAAAAATAAAGCTTATTTTTAAAACTCAGAAAAGTAAAAATCTGAGTTTGGAAACTGCAGTCACCACCCTTTATTCCCGTTTAGCAACTTCATACCCCTTACTCTTTGCCCAATGTTTAGCACAAATCAGGTGGCATAGGATGGCAGAAGTCTGAAAGCCAGGCGTGTTTCTGGAGGGTTCTGAAGGAGAGGCCATCCAGCCTCCCTGTTGCTTTGGGTTGTTGCCCACCGTTCTTGGCACTCCTCAGCCTAGCGTGTGGTTCAGACCCCTCTAGCCTCTGCCTTACTGTCAAGTAGTGCTCAATGTATGGTGTCTCCTCTCTTTTCTTACAAGGAAAATAGTCATTTTCTTAGAGCCCAATGTGATCCAATGTGACCTCATCAACTAATTAAAAACACCCTATTCCAAGGAAAGTATCATTCTGCTGGAATGCCGGGTATCAAAACTTCAGCATATCTTTTGTGAGGATATAATCCCACCCCTCTGCTCCTTTTTTCCACCCCAAGCATGGAGAATAAAGGCAAACATTCACTGGACTCTTCCAAGCCCTCCTTATTTCCCTAATTCAGGCCAAATCCTAACCTCTCTACCTTCTAGAACCTTCCTTTCATAGAATGTAATTCTGGTTGCAAAAATATTCACCATATTTTCATACTTATTTATATATTTCATCTTTGAATACTGACTTAAAAAAAAACTTAAGTATCTTGCCTCTGACAAAGATGTGTTTTAAAAATCTGTCAATTGTTTTTAGGTCCATTTCACAGGGATTTAGGTATACAGTAGATTTCTATTTTGTCTTTGTAAGACTAAACTAAACTTTGAAAGGGGAACCAGAATATGCGGATAAGCTTTCAATCACTTAGCAAATTACATTTTTGTTAAGCATCTCTCATTTTCTCACCTAGGTACCTGGACACACATGTCTTACCATGGATTCTTCTGAGTGTAAATTCTGCCACTGTAAACCCACCATCAGACATGCACACATCAGTGCCTGGGGGCCTTGCACACATTTCACTTCACTTTTCTTACCTTCTAGCTGAAATGCAAATGTGGCACAATTGTGTAGGTGGAGTATTGAATAAACTGCCTTTCAAGCATGAGCCAGATTTCTACTATTATGTCGCGTGAGTCTGCCATCTATTGGAAAGCACTAGGGGAGCTAAATTGCCTGCCTGTGTTCCTACTGCAGCTGGCACATCTTGTTACCAGCTACCCCTACTATGGTGAGAATGCTCTGCAGACATCTGTTCCCTTTGAGTAAATACCACCCTCCATTGAATTTTATTCTTTCTACAGGATAAAACATGCTTTGCAAAAAGTTCATTCCTGATTCAGCAAGGAGCACAAAGAAACATTCCTTTTAGAAGTAAATAAATGATTTAAAACATAAAGGTTATGAAATTTTGCATCTTTCCCACTGAGTGCACCTTATCAAAGGAGAGAATCCTATTCCCAGATCACGAACAGCTGATGGTGTGCATTACTTAACTCATTGGAGTGAAAAGAAAAGAGAGAGAGAGAACTAATAAGCGTTTTGGACAACAGACACAGGGGCCTTTCCGTACAACAGACGTTGAAAAAGGCTGGAAAGAGACGTATTTTTCTGTATTTCTTTACTCTTGCCTGGGGCAGTGTAGCCCCTGTCTTTGAACAAGGTCAGGTGCATTGTGTGAGCCCACCATTTGAGGAGCATTGAAAGATTCCTGGAGGGGGTGTATCTTCAGTAACAAATGGCTCCTTGGGGGAGGAGGAGGGACCCCACACAGGCGGCCTCTTTATCTCCCAAAGTAGGGGCCCTGCAGGCTCTTAACAAGTTGGGGTGGGTTAACACCTGCTCCCAGAAGAATGCACTCAGGCTGTCTGGTCACAGGTAGCTGCCTTCCTGATGGGTAGGGCTGGAGGCCCCCGTTAGGGGGAATTCTGTCTCCCCATCAGTGGCAAATGGAAACTAGACAATAGTGCAATGTTTTTCAAGTGAAGAGGTCAGTTGGCACTACTCTCAAAGCTTGTAGCAAAAAAAAAATTTAAAAATATCAAACGTGTGCACATTTGTATATAATTTACAGCTGTGCACATTGTATTTCAACATTACCTTTGAATATATAAATGTTAAGCATTGTAGTTCACTTGAGTAATTAAGGAAATCCGAGATGCACAGAGTAAATCAATCTGATAATTGATATTTATATTGTGGCTTCCTGTGGGCAGCTACCAGAGAATATGTCATTTGGGAAACACTAATGATAAGTCGTGGTCTGTGTTTTAAAGCAGCTAACAGATTATTTGGAGAACAGGAATGAACACAAATACATTCTCAACAAATCAACAAGTAGCAACTTGTAGAACATACCACAACTATTAGTAGAAGATATCAATGCTCAGGTTCTGTCAAGTGGAGAAATAAACTAGTTCATCATAGACGTCTTTTAGAAGCTCTTCTAATAGTATAGGGAATATGCCTCTTACTACTGAGACTTGTGTTTTGAAGAAGTGTAATTTATTTACTGCTTTCAAATGAATTAATTCAGATTTCTGTAGTAATGATCAAAAAGACAAGTGAATTTACATTTTTTATCCGTACACACAAAAAGTGACAGATAAGATATTCAAAAAAGAAAAACATGGATATCCAAAGAGGCTCTGGTATATTAGAAATACCTCCATGGCCCATTAAAAAAGGAAAACCTACCTGGGTGATGGAACACAGTGAATATTTAAAATGTTAAAAGTATTACAATAATCTCCCTCAAAATAGTGTCCCTGACAAACACACTTCTCCCACAGTTCTTGCCACTTCCTAAGGACTTCTGGGAGTCCTTTTTCGTGAGTGTATTTAACTATACTGTTGTGCCTGCTTTAATGCTCCGAGTTAATTCAGGACTTTTCATGGTTTTTCTTTCTTTTTTTTTTTTTATTTTAGGGAAGGGTCTACAGGGTGTTCAGGGTCTCACTACTAGACTGGACTCATAATGATCCACCTGTGAGCTGGGATGACAGGCGCTCGCCACCATACCCCATCTCAATTGCCACCTCAGTACACCCCAGGGGCAGGTCCAGCATGGCAGGCCTGGGGACCCAACCCCTACCCCTGTGCCTGCTTGCAGGTGCTTTAATCCACTGAGCTATTTGGCCAGCACTTCATGGTCATTTTGAATTTGGGAAAGAGCCTGAAGTTACACAATGTCAGAGCCAGGGAATAGTGTTCTCACAAATCTTCCTCTCCCCTGGGTAGCCCTCAACACCAGAGTTCACGGTATTTTTTATTACTCTCAGGAAAGAGGACTTCCACATCTGCTTTAAGAAGTGAAAAAAAAAATAGGATAAGTATTCAAAGGAAGAAGAATTCTGAGAGATTAATGATAATGTGTTCTTTACTGTAATAATTTCACTATTTTTAAAAACTTTTTAATGCTTACTGTATTTTCTGATCATAGTGAACATACTTCAAGAAAAATAGACTCAGACTGTCTCTCTGTTATTTGGGGTTATGTGTTATATTCAAGATGCAGCCGAGTTGAATTCCATAAGAAATTAGAGGCCAAAAGCATGTTTTGCCATACCAAAAGGTACTACCTAGAGGAATGAAGGGAAAGAATTTTTCTATTTCTGGACAGGCATCATCAGAGGCAGGAACAGAGCTTTGAGCATTGACAGTCTTCTCAGTCACCTTTTTGGCAGAGCAGTTTGGGGTTTTTTTTCTGATGGGTCCATTGCTTTTTTTGCTGATTTCTCTGTAGCTCTGTTGACAGTTCCCAAAGCCTTTCTGACAGCTGTAGGTGAGGCTGGTGGAGCACCAAGCATTTTTGCCAAAGTGGTGTTGAAACCTGAGATCTCCCATCTAAAGCTTTGACTGCAGGCCTGGACGCCAGCTTCAGCCCGTCCTTGGGGCCCCACAGGCACCTGGTTCTCCGTTGCTTTCCTTATTGACAAAGATCCAAGCCACCATCCTGCACTGCACTAGGGGCAAGGAATGTAAATCAAACCCTGGGGTCAAGATGACACATTACTATAATAATTTTTAAAATTTAAGCACACTGTGTTCTTCATTCATACCTTATAAATTCTGGATTGTTTGAACTCCAGGGGTAGGCAGTCATGACAGACAGTTTGCTTCTTGAGGGACAAGGAATTTTTTTTTTTTTTTTTTTGGCAGAACTGGGAATTGAACTCATGCCCTTGCGCTTGCCAGGGAAGCTCTTATTCCACTGAGCCATTTTCACAGCCCTAGGAATTCTGAACATAATAAGTCCTGGAGCAGAGCTAGGCTCCTAATTACCAGAGGTGGACAAGACAGGTCTCCTAAGACCATAGCTTCAGATGAAACTAAACCTGGGGAGATGAAGGACAAAACAAGGGTATTATTCTCAGGAACTGAGCAACTGTCTGCAGACTCCAAAATAGATCAACCATACCTCTTAATGGTTACAGCCAATATATCCCAAAATCAGTTGTAAACCTCATCATAGGTTACAAGTAAAAAAAAATCACAGGGAGGGAAGAGTTTGGAAACAATATTCAAAATGAGCCCATACACCAACATTCCAAAGTACATAAAGAAGTTTAATTTATGAAAGAACATCCAAGAAGGAAAAAACTTGGAAAAGTAATTCATTTCAAATGAAATTTATTTTAGAGAATAGTCTGAAAAGACGTCAAAGTAAATTTCGTGAAGAGGTTCAAATACATATATAAAGCCATATGCACATTAAAGAAATATTTATGGCGCAAAAATGAAGCCCAAATGAGACAAATTAAATCTTACTCTCAATTCCCACATTGCCAGAATGAATGAAAGCTAACTAAAGTCACAGATTTCACTTGTTTAGGAAGGGGCAGTAAATCTGTAAGGTGTACGCCAACACTAGAAGGTTAATGGAAAATTTCAATTGTTGGTCCATTCTAGTATTAGTCATCTTTCTCATTTCTGGAACAAAATATCAGACACCTGAAATTTAAAAGGAGGAAAGACTTAATTTGACTTACGGCTGCAGAGGTTTTGGTCCATGGTCAGCTTGTTCAAAGGCAAATCCTGAAGGAAGAAAAGGGTGGAGCCACTCATTTCAGCTGAGAAGTGGAGCAAGAATAAGAACACCAGTGAATAAAGACTGAGGAAGTAATCAACACAGTCATGCCTCTGAGACCCACTTAGACACACCCAAGAGTGTGCTCCACTAATCCCCTAGGCACCTCTCAATCCAATCAACCTGACAATCAGTATTAATCATACACTGTCATTGGTAATATGTTGTCTAGACCCTAGGGTCCCCCACAGTATATGGGTTAGTTGACTTAAGGGAGAAGGATTGTGCTGAAGTTGAGAGCCCTTCTTTCCAGGCCTGAGCCTTCCTGCTTGCATCTTTTCAGAAGTCATGTCATCAAACAGGATGCTACCAAGAACAGCTCTGATCTTATTTCTCTTATAACATTCCCATCATATTCAGGTTTAGATACACAAGTTCTCAGGCACTGTTCAACAGTTTTGGTTCCCTTCATGTGGAGCAGGTCTCAGAAACTAGCATGTGTATCAAGCTCCCCTTGTGCTTCTTATGCAGCAGACTCAGCCTTTGGGAAATAATGACATTTCTAATTTTCTTCACCTTTCAAGTGACAGGCCACGCAAGGGCAGAGAGAATAATCCTGAAAAGTTCCACTCCTAAACACTATCAAAACATGAATCTGGGAATTAAGTTGCTAATATATGGCCTTTACAGGGACACACTGAAACTACAGCAGGTAGTTACTTACATGCAGACATTGATCAACACTTGGTTACCTGAGGAAAGTTCTCTCCAGCTCTCTAGAGTTTTCACATTGTATAGTTGCTTCCTCTCCACCATTTTGATCTGTCATGACTCCCGGTCCCATTTGCTCAACCAAAGGAAGTCTCCGGGCTTTGAACAGGTTATCACGTCTTGTGCCATACTTGGAACTGTTCTAGGGACTCAACTCGGGGCAATTGTAGGACTCATGTCATTTGTTTCCTCCCTCAGGCATCACTGACCTTCCTTACATCCAATATCATGTATTTTGTTTATATTTTGTTTGGCTCAGGTGGGACTTCAATCTACTCCTTGTTATTCCACATTGACCACAGGCAGAAATCTCCTCAGATGCATTTTTGAAATATGTAATTTATATAAAGAGAAAGATTATGAATTTACTGATGAGATGTCATATGGCTACAGCAGGGGAAAATGAAAGTGCTTTGTAACTGAGCAAAGTTTAGGAAATACTTGTCAAGTCCAAATCATTCATCCTAGGAGGGAAGAAACTGAGGTTCAGCTTGAGCAAGAGAAGCAATGACACCCACTCAGTCCCTTGAGAGGTCTCAGATGAATTCACTTTTCCTCCCACTATGACTGATAATCTTACTAGTATCTCACTGTCTTCAACTGTTTAAAAAAAAAAAGGATTTTGTGATCATAAAATACAGCTGACCAAAGAATGCCTCTTCATGAAAGAGCCACAAATAATCAGCCAGTGCTTTAAACTGTGTGTGCAGTGATTTAAAAAGACCTCTTTTTCAATCCTTTCAAGGATAACATTGTTCACATTCTTTCCGCTGAAATTATCCAATTTTGAAGTTCATTTGGAAAGGAAAGGTTTCATGTTAAGTGATAGAATCTGACACTAGCTTAAGGTCACTTCATTTTTTAAAATCTATTATTTTTCTGTAGAGCAGGAGGACAAACCAGCACCCCAGAAAGTATCTACCTGACCATGGGCTCCCATCTGGTTAGATTCTTTAATCCAGTAGGTATTATAAACATGTGTAGGCCCTTCAAGATTTCTAAGGTTCTGTGAAAATGCTTTGAGATGTGTGAGAAGAAATGGATTGGCTCCAAATACAAAAAGAAAAATCACAAAATTAAAACTAATGTTTTTATTTCTAAAAATGCAACATGGCAACCAACAACTAGGACTGAGATTCTTCTCTATTTCTGTATTTATTTTATTATTTAAATGGGAGCTGTCAGATCCTTCTCATATGCTTGATATGAAGCAAATAGTGTTGCCACAGTAAGAGCTCTGGGCCACTGAAGATCTTTTCAGTGATTCATCTTCAATTGCTGAAATTCCATAGGGGCATTCAAAGGGTTATTGGTCACCTTTGCTTAGAAATAATGATACACACACAGTATATATGTTTAGTTATGGATTTTCACTTTTCATTTTCCCAAATGGATATCTTACTTATATAGTTCCTAGTTGGTTTGCATTTCACTTGTTAAGTTTTCACAGCCTTAGCCTGGCATGTTGGCATGTTTATCATATTTTGTGGACTCTCAAAAGCATACAAAAAACTGCCACTGACAGTTCCCCAAACCATCCACCACACCCTGGCACACTTGGCTATGGAAATCTGTGTTGGGATCCTTAAGTCTACTCTTCTTGGCTCTCAGTTCCACAGAGCCATAGACCCATTTCCCACTGAGTTTCTACAAGCTCGGAAATAGTATTTTGCAGCCACCTTTTCCAGGCACAGTTGCAAGAAAACTTACTATCACCCAATGTCAAGCCCAGTAATTATATATATATATATATATATATATATAAAATTTATTTTTATTATTATTATTATTATTGTTGTTGTTGTTGTTGTTGTTAAGGACTCCAGGATTAGGTTTTGTATTAATACTTGGTCTTTGGCCTGGTTACTGACACAGAGCCCCTTGGAGTTTGTGGAGGTAGAAATATCTTTTGTTTGGGTGAGGCAACCTTGGATGGGTTTTGGTAGGCTCCAGGATTGAGAGTGGTTCCTAGAATGATTAAGCCATAATTTGAAGCTTGGAACTTCAATTCTCCATCCCACTCCCTCAGGAAGGGGAGAAGGGCCAAATATTTGTCATGTCTATGTGATAAAACTTCCATACAAATTCCTAACATTTGGAGTTCAAAGAGCCCCCAGGTTGATGAACACATCCATGTGTTGAGACACTAATGCAGCCCAACTCCACAGAGACAGAAGGTCCTGTGCTCAGTATCCTTCTGGATCTCACCATCTGGCCATTCATTTGTAGTCAGTGTTATATCCTTTATATTAAACTATAAGCATAATTAAATGTTTCTCTGAATTTTGTGAGTCATTACTGTAAGTTACCAAACCTAAGGAGGGGTCATGGAAACCCTCAATTTGTAGCCAAGTTGCACAGAAGTGCAGGGACCCACCATTTACAATTGACATCTGAAGTGGAAGAAGTCTTTCCAGAATGAGTTCTTAACAGGGAGAGTCTGCCCTAACTCCAGGTAGTTAGCATCATAACTGAATTGCAGGGAACAATTCTTGTCCAGAGAGTTGGAAAGCTTTCTGGTGTGGGAAGCTCCCCTCTACCTCCATACAGAAGGATGATTATGGGATCCACTTTGACAGGTTACTGCTAAAGAGGAAGCTCTGGGTTACATTCAAAACCTCTTGCTGTCTGAAGTGCTATGAGAATACAGAAAATTGTCCATTTTTTCCTATTTAGATCTCTTTCTCTTCTACCACTTAGGAGAAAGTTTCATTTCTTTCTCCTCCCACACAATGCAGCACATCTTTCAATGGGCCTAAAGTGCTGTTTCTCATTATCTGGTCCAAAGACTACTGGTGACCCCTGAGATCCACCAAATAATTTGAACAGAATTTTAATAGTTTCACATGAACAAAAATATGCAAACTCTTTTATTTCCATCCAGTTTACAAATTCGGAATGTAAGACTGTGATTTTTACAGAAATCCCATTAGGTACTTCATAATAAGAGTGAGCATACCATATGCCTCTGCTGGAGTAGGGGCCTACAGGGATGAGATGAGATGGTCTGTAAAGTGGCAGGTATGCAAGATAAGCCTGTGGTGGCTTTGTGGATGGCATTAGGCTTTAACTAATGTGACTTCTGCAGAAGGCCTGGAAAAGTCTCCTCACACAGCATGACTGATATTGCTATGTTTGTTTTCTTCAGGTTCCCCAGCAAAGAGCTCAAGAATGGCTGATAAGAATCTTTATAACTCATAAAGAAAAGTTTACGAAACTCCATACCTTGAGGATGCGAGATGAAGAGCCTGACTTCATGTTACATGAAGCAGCAATGTGGTTAATGGTAAACAAAATCACTTCAGAAAGTCTATTCTCTTTAAAAGCCTTCTGTTGTTAGTCTTTATGATCACTAGTAGACATTTTCAGAAAACCTGAGAAACACTTTTAAGGGAGAAGAACAAGTTGTATCAGTGGGTTAAAAATAAGTGCCTGGTAAATCTTAAATTAGCACCCTCTCCCTGTGGTAAAGGTTTCCCACAACCCTGAAATTCAGTCCACTGTATTTGGCAGCACATGGTGAGCATATTGCTCTTCTGCCCAGACACTAGAGTAGCTAATAGGATCTGGTATGGAGAATCACAAAGCACTCCGAGAGCAAGAGGAGAAGACTAAGAACAAGAGTTTCTAAGTGCTGCCTAGGTGCTTCCTCTTCAGTGGTGACCTAAGGAGCAGTGCCATAATCAGCCCTCTGTCAGAGCTGCCTTTCTAATTTATATCATGCAATTAGCACCTCTCTCTCGCTCATTCTTCTCTATACTTGACTCTTTAGCACTTTGTTTTTGTCACTATAAAAATAGTTAATTATCACATTGTCTTCTCATTACTTGGTATTTGAAATTATCTTGTTTCTCCAAAAAAGTTTTAAACTTTTGTGAATAGAGAATATTGCAGCTCTTTAGCATACATACCATAATAACTAAAATAAGATTACATACCTAATAACTAATGCTTCTATAATCAATAATCAACTCTTAGGTTTAAAACCCACTTCAAATATGAAGCAAAAGTGGATTATGCCCTAGTTCTTTTTTTTTTTCTCAAAATTAGATATTACCTCAGAGGTACTAAAACTATTAGATTATTTATTATAAAGTCATTTATTTTCCTTTCTAAAATCCTTTTAGGAAACTGTTATGGTTTGGGATGTTCTGTGGGTATCCCTGAAGGACTCATGTGGAGAAATTTAACCTTCATTCTGAGGCACTAAGTGAATGCAAATTTAGTTCAACAATGGTGTTTAGAGGAGAGACTTTGGGGAAGTGATAAAAATTACATAAGGTTCACAAACCACAGCCCCCACCATTGAACACTGGTGGCTTTATGAGAAGAGAGACTAGGAGAGGCACCTGCGTGCTCTGTCTATTGCCATGAACTATGACTGTGGAGAGTTCTGAATGGCCCTGAGAGTCCATGATGGCTCCAGGCTGGGTCCTTGGGGTGGACCGTGCTGTGCAACATTTAAGAATGAGGTCTATTGGGGGTCTTTATGCCTTCCAAGGGACATTCACAGAAAGTTCTTCTACTGTGACCCCAGAAGTTCTTGAGAGAGGACCGTGGGAAAGGGGACAAGACTGGTGCCTCCTATTGTCCTTGGTTGGCCACATGATTGTCACACCCCACCCATAATCCAGCATCCACTATTCACCACCAGGCCCCCACATGGCTGGAGCCTACATCTGATCGGACCGTTAGCTTCCAAAACTATGAACTAAATACATCTCTTATAAATTTCACTGTCCCCAGTATTTCATCATAGTGACACAAAACCAAATGCTCACCATGTTACTCAAATGCCATCACAGCAAGAAAGCCATTGCTGGATTTGGGCCTTGAGCCTCCAGAACTGTGGGCGAAATAACCTCTTTTTTACTTTGTATTTATTTATATTATTCATTTATTTATTTTTGTATTTTAGGGAAGTCTCTACAGGCTGTTCAGGGTTTCACCACTAGAACAAACTTGTAGTGACCTACTTGTTTATAGCCTCCTAAGTGTTGGGATGACAGGTGCATGCCACCACTCCCAATCTCAATTGCAGTCTCAGCAGTCTCTAGGGGTGGGGCTGGCACAGCAGTTCCCAGGAACAAACCCCTGGCCCCTGTGCTTGCTTGCAGACACTTTAATCTGCTGAGCTATTTGGCTGGCCCTTATATTATTTTTTAAATGTATTTTGTGCAGAGTCTCACTATGCAGCTTGAATTCATAGTGATCCTCCAGTTTTCAGCCTCCCCAGAACTGGGAGTACAGGCATGCACCACTACACCTGGTCTCCATGACCTGCTCAGTGTGCCTGAGGGCAGGGCTGGCATGGTATGTGGTACCAGGGATCAAATCCCTCAACCTCATTTTAAATAAAGAAATTCAGACTCAAGTATTTTGTGGAAGTTACACAAAATAAACAGAATTTAATCTGAAAACTTCAAAACCCCAGAAAGATGGTAATATCATAGGAGAGTGAAGCTGAAATGAATGGTTCTTTTTCATTCTACTTTAATGCCTTGCATTAGACTGATTAAATTAAGAAAAGAAACCATTGCTCAGACCTAAATGGGGAAGGTGGGCGACTAAAGATACAAAGAGTAAGATATGGGTCAAAGGTTTTCCCAGTAGAGAGGCTTTGTGACTGAGGCAATCCTCAGTGCCTGTCACTCCCTTCAAAGCACAGGACAGTTTGCAGCCCAAGGCAGGGCACTGGTCCTGTCTGCCCTGAGATTACAGACAAGATCACCAAATTGCAGGGCGATGACCCTAGTTGCTGACTGAAGCCTCCGAGCTCACTTATTAGCATCTCAGTGCCCTTTTGTGAATGATCAGAGTTTTATCTTCCCCTTTCTGTCTGGTTTGCATCACTGACAAACCCTGCCTTCCCTGTCTGGAGGCATTCTTCCTCTGCTCTGCACCTTGGAAGAGCACATTCCATTCCCAGATGACCTGGAACACACCTTCATTGTAAAATACTACAAAGTGGTTGAGATGAAGCAGCAAATAAAAAATAAAGCACCGGAGGTAGAAAAAGTCAGAAAGAATTCATTCTTCTCATCCTTCAGCTAAAGAGGAAAATCTGGGACTTAGCTTACAATCTTCATTAAAATGGAATACAGTGTCAGGAGGTTGGACTTGAACCAACACTGATGAGCTATCTTTCTTACAGTTCCCTCTCTGTGGGAAGCTTTGCAGGGGGTTTCAACCTTCACTCTCTGGCCACACTTGGTGAAGTTGCTTTTTCTTCCTCTCTCTCACTGAGCCAGAGCTTTGGGAAGGGCAATGAAGTAAGCCGAAAGGAAATTGCCCAAGTTATGGTTCTCAGGTAAATGAGAGTTTTCTAATGCTTACCAGTTGTCACCAGGTCAGGTGGATTTTTCTGCTTGAAGTCCCTTGATGTGTTAGTTTCTCCACTGTCTTATGGTATCCCTGTGAAAGTAACCTCAGAAGCCATAAAAACATAAATAGAAAGTGTATAACATAACTGTCACACAAAGTAAGAAATAAAAAGTGGGAAATGGATAGAAGAGAGGTCTCTAGACAAGCACGGTGTTCGCCTGAGTTTCCGCTCAGTGAGCATTTCATACATCACACCTCCCAGGCTGGTCTGAAGATAGTGTGAAGTGAGAGCTTGGGTCAGCTGAGTGAGGAGTCCTTATAGGTAGGTGCACATTCACTTTTCTTCATTCATCTGGTACAATGATTTTTAAAAGAAAATTTTACAATAGTAAAACCACAATATATGAAGTATTTGGGGCTGCACTAGCTGAGTTAGGTAATAGCAGTAGGACTTCCCTTTCCTGCACCAGTAACCCTCAAGGGCAGCCGGGTAGCTGTAAGCTTAGAGGTTTGAAAGTTAGATTCCTAGATTTTCAGTGATCCAGCATGTGGTAACACCATAGTTTCATTTCTCTGAATCAAATAGCTATGATCCAAGTTAGAGAACAGAAAAACGTCTTTGCTTCAAATATAGTCACATAATCTTTATTCCCTCATGTTGGGGTTAAAGATTAGTATCATTTATACCACATACACACATCTACTGATCTACCATCTAACTTCTTTCATTTCCTATTGAAAACATTTCAATAGATACTTATTGAATGTCTTATTTCCAATACACAATCTTGTCATTGAGTGATACAAACAAAGAAGCTTAATAGTCATTAGAACAGTAGCAATAATAGCAAACATGTGTATAGCATTTGCTAAGTTCAAGGCACTGCTTGAAGCTCTTTGTATACTATTTATCAAATCGCTCAATCACACAAATAATACTCTAGAAAATATATGATTATCATTTCTGGTTTGCAGATGAGGAAATGGACACAAAGGATAAGTAATATGCCCAAATTTACATATCTTGCAAGTGGCAGAGCTGAGACTTGAACTCTGACGGTCTGTCTCCTGAATCTGTACTTTTAGCATATTTGTTGTATGTTCTTTGTATTTGGGATTTGTTGATACACTTTCACCCATTTTTTCTATCCTGCAAAAAAGAAGTTTCTGCATACAGATCTCTCAAGTCCTCCATCCTTTTAGAGCTTCATAAAGGACTATGACACTGTGTTCATCAACAATGCTGCGGATTGGGGCTTTCTCAACCCAACCGCTCGCTGGGCACCTTTTATTTCTTTATGTCACCAGCATTACTAATTATTAACCATGAGTCTTTCCAGGTAGATTTTTTTTCATTAATGAAAAAACAGAATTTATAGAACTCATTATGTGTTCATACCTAGTGAGGATTCTTGTTGCATTGAGACCCATCCTTGCTTCACCAAACACTTTCTACACTACCAATCTTGGCTAAGGTTGTGAAATGGTCAAAGGCCTCTAACTGGTGTTAGTAATGCCAGGAACTACTTTCTGCAACTCTCTTCTCTAATTCTGCTTATGTCCCCACATGACCCCTAAGCAATGTTTCTACATTTTAAATAAGCCTTGCTCTACTGATCCTGCTGTATGAACCAACAGCTATTTATAGCCTGAAATGTGGGAGAAATGAGTGTTGCTTCTCTAGTCCACATGTCACAAAAGTGATACATGCTGAGGTCAGGGACTTCATTACTTCATGTCCTGAATTCTGAGCTCTGGTCTGCTGAACAGCATCCACATGTCTGAATATTTATGATTTCTTTGACTCATCAAAATGTATCACAGAACTTTGATGACTTGATTGAAGCTAATAGGAGTTGACAATGCCAGGTCAGACTGCCAAGGCTGGGCTAATATGGAGATGGGCTGGAATGACAAGTCTGTCTCAGCTTAAGTTGGCTTTCATATCTCTTTCCTACCAGCTCAGCAAACAAGCATGCAAATAACATATGCAAGATTAAACAGAGTAAGTGGCTGTCATTTCCCTATTCCTTCTATAACAGTAAGCGGCCCACTGGAAGGAGGACTCAGCCATGTCAATGGCCCTAGACACAGACATGACTCAGTACACAGGAGTGCTCTAGCAGGGGTCAGGTGCACGTGCAAACAAACCCTATCACCATCCTGGAACTTGCTAACAACATCAGACCCATCCCTGAGTTCTTATGCCTCAGTAAGTCTACAATAGGCCTGGCTGTGGGCTTCACTACCATCAAAGTCACCTCGTGATGCTGGAGTCAGATTAAAAAGTGCTATTCTCAGGGCTGGGGATATAGCTCAGCAGCATAAGAGCCTGCCTAGCAATCATAAGGTCCCAAGCTTGATTCCAGGTACCACACACCAAAAAAGCACTATTCTTGCCAGATGTTATTGAGTATATTAGTTGAATTGGGTATAAGACTGCTCATGTAGAATGTTAATACCAGTTTCTAAGAGCCTTTAGAATTTTCAAAGTGAAAAGTCTCTTTTAAGTATTCAGTGAACTTCATAATGGTATTAGTGTAGCCAAAGATATTTAAATCTGATGTAGACTAGTTTCCTTTGATTTTTACAAAATGTCAGAGACCCACATCAAAGAACAAAAATCCTTTTTCCAATGTGGCTTCAGACATTATAGGCCTAGTAGATAGACTAGGTATCCATAAAAAGAAGAAACATAAACCAGACTTGGCAATGCATGCCTGTAATACCAGCACTTTGGGAGGCTAAAGCAGGAGGTTCACAAGTTTGAGCCCAATTTGGACAATTTAGTGACTTAAGAGGACCCTATATCAAATATAAAATAAAAAGAGGGGTATGCATGAGTATACTGCCAGCGCAAAGGCCTGAGTTCAATACTCAGAAGGTAGGAGTTAAGGACGGAAGCAGGAAAGGAGAGAAGGAAGGGGAAAGGAAGGAGAGAGGGAAAGGAGCATGGGGGAGGGAGGGAGAGAGGCCATAAAGACAGAAAAAGAAAGTGAGAGAAACAGATAAATGAAACCTCAGCCCCTGGAGAAAAATCATCTTGAAGAATGAAACTTGTCCAGTGTGGCAAGGTGAGCAACTGGTTCTGGGTGGGATTAAGGCCCTCCTGCACCCCTCCAGAGGCACTTAGCAAATCACATGACATCAGAATGTCCTGCAAAGAAGGGGAGCAGGGACCAGAGAACTTTGTCTGTCTTTAAAGGCCCCGAAGCTTTGACTACGGGAAGCTCTTCTGAAGATATGGTCAGATGAAGCAGAAAGTACTTCTGGTGATCCATGGGAGGGCAGAAAAGCAACAGTGATCACTATCAGAAGCTGCATGAGCAGAAACTGATAGGCAGACAGAGGTCAGTGGTCTCTCCTGAGCAGACTGGAAATGGCCAGTCCAAAATTCAGAAGCTGACACTCAATCAGCTTCCTGTGGGGTCCACAGGAAACCAGGCCACAATGTGGACAGCAGTGAGGCCAATGTCCAGCGAGTGGCCAAGTGCCAGCAAAAAAATACTGACCTTTTTAGTCAAGAGACAGAAGCAGAAGTCCTGCAAATCTGTGTCATCTGTAAGATAGCAGCCTTACCTGGGACCCCTGAAGAGGGGTGACTCTACTTGGGACTCTGAAAGCTTAGTGAAGGAATCAGGAGAAGGTGGACATTCAGGGAGCATTCAGGGGATAACTAGAAAATGTGTATTTTTAGGGCAGAGAAGGTGGTAAGAGGAGGTCAGATGTTTTACCAGTTAGGCAAGTGAGGGCCTTGAAGCCTTGAGATCCGATCTCTCACACAACTGTGGTACACATTACTGTGTGAAGCCTGGGACTTACAAATTATACATGAAACATTAGACTTTGAGCCCAAATGAGTGTGAAATCTGTTATTAGGAGAGGAGTGTTGACAGTGTGGAGTGCTAATAGATAAGGCTCTGGAGTCTGTTTTCATTCATATGCTCTCCTCTTTCCTAATTCAGCAAACTTTTATAGCACTCTACACAATAGGCCAGGGCTTGAGAACACAGAAATAAATACAGTATAGTCTCTGACCTGAACAATCTCATAGTTGAGTGGAACTCTGACTTATTAAATAATGAATATGATGCTAACAGATGTCCATGCATACGTAGATAGAAAGAAAAGGTTGGAGGAGCCCTGAAGTAGGGAAACTAATGAGCAGCCTTCCCAAGCCTTAATAGATGGAAGACTTTGCTTTGGTGACCCGGAAGCAAGTGTTTGGGTCTATGGGGGAAACAGAATGCTCACTACAGTCTCCAGGCTCCTCTTTCCTCTACACCCTGGAAGTTTGTTTCTTCAGACTAGGCTTTCTTTTTCTCTGCCTTTTAGTTTTATATTATTAAGTGGAGATGCTAGCAGGAGGTCAGAGATAAAGGAGGGAGGGAGGGAGGGAGAGAAGGCGAGAGAGAGAGAGAGAGAGAGAGAGAGAGAGAGAGAGAGAGAGAGAGAGAGAATGAAAATGTTCCTCCAGCTCCTTCCTACTCAGCTAGACTGTAGCTGTGCTCCTCTGTTCCAGTCTGCACCTTCCTCCCAAGGTTTCAGCAAGAGAACAATTATCAGAGGAGCAAGTTTAGGAGCTTTCCGCTCTTGCTAGCCCCAGGGCAGTCAGTTTCTCTTACTAACTGCATTATTCCTGCTCATGCCTCTTTGGTAAGCAGTGCTTTCATTTGGCTGCGTTCTGTCACCTTGTTAGGTGCACCATCTGCTCCCCACTGGGACTCAGCATGATGCAGCATAAGGGTGCATGCAGAAGCCAGGAGTGGCTGGAGGCAGAGCTCAGAAGGCAGAGAGGGGGCTGGAGCTGGGGGCCTGTTTGTATCCCAGGTCCTCTGTGTATAAGACTTTATCCCAAAGACTGCTGAGAACACTAAGGTTTATTTTTTGGGCCTTCCTGATGATTTTGCTCAAAATTGCTTAGAATCTTATATTACTCATGACCTTGGATTAAGACCTGTCCCTGCCTCTCAATTATAAACATAGCTTTTAAATAAATAATGTAGCTCTTGAGACATTTTAGAACTTCTCCAGGGTCCTGCTTAAAAGCACCTATGAGTTTCCCATAGAAATAGAAACACGGGACATTGCTGCAGGCAGTAGTTTCTCCCTCTTACTGTGCATCCTCCTTGGACACATTTTTTGCCTGTAGATAGACAATCCAGAATTAGACACAGTTGTTGGTCTTCACTTATCTTTCCCTTGAATAACCACTGGATGACCAGGGGAACATGAACTAAGTGAGAGTCTCTGTAAGCCCAGAAAGTAACAGTTTACCCTCCATACATTTCCTCAAACTTCATCTGAGTGAGGGCAGGAGGAGAGCCACGTGGAGAAGACAGTTCTTAACCACTGAGTCCAGTGCACTTAGCATAGGGTGCTGTCAGGGTACTGATTATTCTAAAACAGAGACGACTGATATCTCTCACCAGTACTGGATGAGACATATCCTGTGGGTGGGCTGACTCACACCCACTCTCAGTCCCTCTCTTCCTCACCAAGTTCTTTTACTGAGAGAAGAAAAATTAAAACTCATTTGTTGATATCCCTTGCAGAATGGACGTGTGATAAAATTTTGGCTAAGGTGGGTGAAAATCTGATTGCAGTCTCTGGGAAAGCGATTTCAACTTTTGTTTTTTCAAAAAAAGGGATTAGCAGACCATCATCCCCTCCTCCCTCCCTCTGGCTGGTCCAGAGTGACCAGCTGGAGCAGAGCAGCCATCTGGTAGGCAGGAGGCACTAGCCCTAAGGATGCGAGGGTGCGCTAGGTCCACAATGGCGTGGCTGAGAAGTTAAAAGAACAGCAAAAGTGACTTCACTTCTGGATTTCTTGCTGTACTAGATATTAATGTCAGTGTTTATTGAGTAACCTATTCTTATTGTTAAGTACATTCTTAGCTAATAAACTTCAATCATAGAAGAACCACAGGGGCCTACACCTCTCACTTCTCCACTGGAATCAGTGTTTTTGGCGCTAATAGCTTGTTCTTATAATGAGCCATTTTTTCCCCACCGTGACCTGGACGTGTCCCTGCACAGAAATTAATGTTCCTATCTCAACTGGCATACATTTGGCAGGAGCAGCAAGATAACTTACTTTCTTGTCTTATTTAAATTTCATGGTCACCTTCACAATACTCTATAAAAAGAACTTTCCCCTTTGACTCCTTGGGGTGCTTGCTCTGCAACAGTTAATTGACAAAACCCCCCAAGTAGATTTTTTTTTTCCTTCAAACTGTAGACCAGCTTCATATAAGTTAGTTTCTGTTTTGTTCTGTTTCATTTTTTCCACAGTGCCAGGGATTGAACACAGGACCTTATGCTTGCCAGGCATGCACTTATGCCACTAAGCTATACCCCCAGCCCACTTAAGTTATAGTTTTGAGCCTAAAATTAGCCCCCAACTTTGTCCCCAAATCTAACGGTGCTACTTTAGGGCTTATTTGTTCATTCTCCGAGTTAATTTTTTTATGCTTCATCTTTTTTCCCCCTTAAGTTTCTTATCTCGCTGACTCTTCCCTTGCTTTTGTAGTTCACTAATGAACTAGAAACTAAGCTAGCTATCCTTCGCTGCCCCTTTGGCCTCCCCTTTTCTCCAGCTCCCTTCTGCTTATGACAGGAGAATTACCATTTCCTCCAGTAAAAGCGTGCACGTCTGTGCTCTACCTTTGTATCAAAAGTTTCAGCGATGTCCTCAGGAAACTGTTAAAAATGAAGGCATGCAGGCCCCACCCCACATCAAGAGCCTTTCACTGTTTGACATCTCAACTTTTGTCAGATGTATACATACATGAAAGTACTCTTCTTGACTATCTTTTCTTCAGAATTTTGTGTCTGTCACAATCCCTATTTCCCTGAGTTACCATTTGGTTTTTCCCTCTGACATCATAGTTGGTTCTTACCAGTACACAAATACTCTCTAGTACTTCCTGCCTAAGAAAATCAAAACACTTAGAGTCCATATTCCTCTCCAACAAGTGCTCTCTCTTCCTGCTTCCCTTTACAAGTCCTTAGGGAGTCCTTCACACACCACTCACTCCTGCTCCCATTTCCTCAGAATCTAGCCTGCGCTCTGTCTCCTCTGTCTCCCACCACAATTCTTGTCAAAGGCAGCTCTCCACCTCCACAGCTGGCAGGGCTCAGAAGTTTCCGCCAAATTTGGTATCCTGGTGTCCTGAGTATTTTAAGATAAAGGATACTGACACAAAAGCAGAAGCAGGACAGTCACTGAGTTTGGCCTTCCCCTTCTCTACTCCCTTGAAGTCTGTCCTCAGTCCTTAAAATCTTTATCTCTGGTGACACAGGGACACAGAGAAGGATGTGATCAAACAGATCTTGCTAGGTCACTCTTAGCTTCTTACCATTAGATCATGTCCTCCTTTGTCCAATTACTTCTTCATGCCTTTCCACTCTTGATCAAAACATAGTACAAAAATAGTGTTCCTTGTTTCTTTGGGTCATTTCTAAAGCCTCGCATACCATGTAACTTACATTAAATAAATTTTTCTCTTGTTAATCGATCTGTTATCATAGTGGTCAGAGCATGGACTTAGTGATGAGTTGGGAAAAACTGGAACTTCTTTCTTCCTTGTGTAGAAAGCCCAAAGCTCAGGTCTCTGAGTTTGTCCTTGATCTCTCACAGCTGAGTGCAGAAAGTCTCCCCTGGCCTGTATAAACCTGCATTCTCCAGATTTTCCTCCCTGCTGTTTCACCCACAGATTGTCTAACCTCTTTCCCTTTCCCTCATTACCTTGATTTCACAAGGTTTGATCCTGGGCATCTTCTCTACCTAAGCCTGAGAGGATCTCATTGAGCTGCATGGGTTTATTTTTTTTTTTTTTTTTTTTTTTTTTTT
>PVKA01019788.1:0-41443 GCA_004027165.1 Ctenomys sociabilis
AAGTTTAACAGTGTTGAGTTCTAAGGAGCACATCTTCCATCTCCCCTGAAACACACACACACACACACACACACACACACACACACAGGCCTGGAAACACAGAGGATTTGGATGAGGAAAAAAGACATAAAAGAGAAGTGACAGAAGAAGTATTTAAAAATTCATTTCACAAAATTTGAGCATATTAGAAACCATTAAAAAGTGGGTGAATTAAATAAAAGGGGATATTGAATACATACATAAATAAGAAATGAGAGAAAAATGAGATATGTGAAAAACACACATGTAGTGTTAAAATAAAAATCATATATAATTGCCATTCAATTTGCAATATACAGAAATGACTAGAAATCAGACATAGTTTAAAATGAAATAAAAATAGGAGATTACATATAAATAAACAACCTAAAATGAAGCGCAGAAAAATTAAAAGGAAAAACATTAAATTTGAAGAGTTGGGTAATCCAATAAGGCTTGAGAATGTATAGATTCTGAAAGAGAAGTAATCCAGGGCTCATAAACTTGCACCAAAACAAGTTGGATATTTTGTCTTTCTCATAGTTTTCTAAATTGATACAATCCAAGCATTAGGGAGGCAGAAATAAGGAGGATCACATAGTCTGGGCTGCATAGTAAGACCCTATACACACTCAAAAACTTAAAAAATAAATTAGTATAATTTATATTGCTTAAAACTCACTCAAATAAATAATCCAATAGTTTGAATACATTCTTAAGTTGTGTACCACCATCTATTTCTTTCTGTTGTTTTTGTTTTTATTTTAGGACAGGGTCTACAGTGTCTACAAGGTCTCACTATGTAAATTATATCTATAGTGTTCCTCCTGTTTACAGCCTCCCAAGCAATGGGACTACAAGCATGCGCCACCAAGCTCAAATGTGGGCTGTGTAGTGAGACCCTGTGTACAAAAAAAAAAAAAAGGAAAAGAAAAAGAAAATCTTTTCTTTCATTGTCTATTTACAAAATATTCATAATACCTGAATAAATCTGTAACCATTAAGAGTCACTCTTCCCTCCACTTCTGCATGTATGGAGTTGTCCATTTTGCATATTTCATGAAGGTGAAATATACATATTGGCTGTTTGCCTTTACCTTCTTTCACTCTCTATAATATTCATAAGATGGGTTATGTTTTGCTATATTAAGCCTTTTATTTGTTCCAAGAGCTGAATAATATTCTATTTTGTACATGTAGTTTTAATGTATTTTTCCATTTATCAGTGGAGCTTATCTTTAGTTTAGGTCTAATTTTATTATTATGAAAAATTCAGGAGCTATTTTATTTTCTGTAATGAGTAGTTCTCTCTCACTAATTACGTTCTCTACCAGGACACTGATCTTCAATGACTGTTTCAGTGATCCTCAACCTCAGATATGGCCTTTTCTAATACCCTCTGCTGTGGTTTAGAGGCAGTAAAATATATAACGTTACTTTTATAAATTGATTTTAATTGAATTATTATACAAGCATCAAGCTATGTGTGCAATTTGCTCAAAATACTCCATACTCTGACCAGCCAAATGATCTTTCAAAACAGAAAATAAAATGTTAAATCATCTTACTTACTGTTATAAATATGTGACCTGAAATAGATTTATGGTCAATTTCAAAAGAAATTGTAATACATTATCATTATTATATCAGTTTTCCTTTGAAAGTCCATAAAATAGTTGCAGAAAATGTTTCATTTTATACAGCTATTTCTTAATGAATCATGTTCCCAACTTTTAGAGCGATGCTCTCTCAGGCCTAAGCAGCAACCAAGTGAGCAAAGTTTTAAGAGACACTAGTATATAATCTAACAGCTTAACTGTACAGAAAAGAGTTTAGGGCAACTGAAAGATATACCTCAGTCTCAGCTGCAGCCTTCTCTCTGCTCTACTGCAAGCAGCTTTTAAGTAGTGTAGCAGCAAGTCATTGTTCCTTATTTAACAAAACAACAATGTTCAGGATCAAGACATTCATGACGGATACTGATTTGACCAGGCCGATCATTCAAGTCTTGCATCAGAACAGTAAGACCTGGGGGTCAGACATCCTAGGCAAAACTAACGAAATATTTATACAAAATTACCTGCAGAGTGAATGAGTTATCAGTCATTTTGCAGCATGAATGGGATCTATAATGCATTTCTTGCCTATGGTTGTGCTTTTATGCAAAGACAAAAGGTCAATAATTACCTCATCTGAATTTACTGAAACTGTAGGACCTGAGAGGTAATGTGGGAGGCAAAAACTAAGTAGGAGAGGGAAAAAAGGTCCATTTTCAGAAAAAGCAACTTTTCTAGAATTTATCGGAACATGTTAAGACCACCTTGAAAATTGGCAACCAATACACACATTATACACACACACATATACTTATTACATATACATTCATATATATATACACATACATAAATACATACACACACATACACACACTTCAGAACTGGAGACTGCCATGGCCATAATAGAGAGCAGAAAGGAAATGAAAATGCTTTAATTTTGCACCTAAGGCAACAGAAATTTACGGTGTGCATTGGATGTAGATTTCACATTTTTAGTACCGTGGTGGGTGAGCTGAAAATAATGTTTCTTCCATGTTATGTAAGGTGTTTTTGGACTGAGATTCAGGCCATTGGCAAGAAACATGGATTTGGTTGGCCCAAAGTTTAAAACAAAGCTAATGAATCATTCTAACTTGTTTGGTTTGCTAAACAGACTCTTTGGTTGTGCGTTCCTTAAAGGAAATTAATAATTTGTGAGAAGAGTAAACCTATGATAAACTTACATCAGATCATTTATCGCCATAGAGTAAACAAATTTTGTTGCTTACCTGTGAAATAGGCACAAGAAAACAGAGAATGCCTTAAAATTAAAGCTTAAACAGAAGATCTATTGAGTTTCTATTGCTTCATCAAATGTAATTTGTGTCTTTCCCCTGGAAACAGATTATCTTGTCTGTGGGTTTTGCTTTTTACATTTTGATTGCTTAGCCCTTGAATAAGTTTAATATTGAGCATTTTATTTATTTTAAATTATTAATATTTTCTTATTTATTTGGTACAGGGTCTCACTACACAGCTCCAACATGTAGTGATCCTCCTGTCTGTCTCAGCCTCTCCAGCATGGAGATTGCAGGCTTACATCGTCACATCTTGTTTCAGTGGCCGACTAGGTGCCCAAGGCTGACATGGCATGCAACTCTGGGGATCAAACCCAGGTCGTTCCACTTATCAGACAGGCACTTACTTACACCACTGAACTGTGTCCTCAGCCCCTAATATTGAACATTTAATCTTTACATACTTATTTTTTGATTCCTCGTGTTAAGGATGTGATAGATAATCAATAAATGTGTGCAGACTGAAGCACACCTCTGCAGTGAACAAGACTATGAAAAGGAAAGCCTACAAACAGCAGAATGTTATGAATTACTCTTTACTTGTAATCTTTTTTCTGAAACTGTATTATTTTCTTGCATTTGAAAACACTGGTTGAAAAAGTTCAGTGGTTTGGCTTTCCTTGAGAGACTATCAATAATATTTCTTTTTGATCCATAGTTGTAACCCTGTAAGGAAAGCAATTTTTATGTTCTTTCAGCTGGTTGTAAATTAATCCAGACTTATAAAAAAGGAGGAGGGAAAGAAAGGGAGGAATTTTAAAAGAACAAAGCCAGAAAGGAAGGTGGAAAGTACAAATGGAGAAAACTGGTTATGATATTTACTGCTGTTTGTCCTAAGATGTTAATATTGTTCATACAATTGTAAATTTGACCCCAAATTTTATGTTGAACACATGTGCTTTGTTTTAAACTAACTCCCAGAACTGTGCCATAAAATATGCCTGATACAATATCATATCCTTTCCAGCTTCTCATTGTCTCATAATTTGTTCACAAGAATTGAGAGATAGTGAAACAGACTGAGAAATTTTAGTGAAACTTCATCATAGTAAACTGAAAATTTACCCTTGAATTTTCTTGAATTTTATGTTCTTTGTGTACACAATTCGCATCATCCTCATAATGTAACTAGCTGCTCTTTGACAATTCTGTGTGAATCTGAAACATAGGCATCTTATTTTCTTTACTCTTTAAAAAAATAAATTTAATTTATTATTTCATTTTGAAAAGTAAAAGAAAAAAGCAAGATAGGGTCAGATAGCTCAGCAGATTAAAATGCCTGCTTAGGCAGAGGCAAGGGCCAGGGGTTTGATCTCCAGCCTGCAGTGCCCCTGTCCACAGCCAGAGTGCTGAGACAGCAACTGAGACTAGGTTTGGTGGCACACGCATGTAATCCCAGCACTTGGGAGGCTGAAAAACAGGAGGATCACTATGAGTCCCATCTGTGTGGTGAGACCCTAAAGCATGGGTCTCCTAAAAAAAAAAAAAAAGAACAAAAATTAGAAACAATATAACTTAGAACAATACAGATGTTACAGATTTTCAGAACAAGAATAGCTGATTCACAATAGTTGATCTCTATTTTTATCATCAGATATAATGTTGCTCAGATTATAAGTTGTAGTGGGTTCTGTTCTGTGCACTGACACCTTCATAGCTGAAGGAGTATTGTCGCACATTCCGCTGCAGAAATGCCATGGCCCATTTGTTGTTGTGCACACTGATTGATCATGCCCTTCCTAATGAATGCCTGTGTGAGAAAACACATTTCCCTCCCATCCTTAGAGATGTGGTGTTCACTCACTGATTTTTGCATTTGAGAAAATTCATCAAGAAAATATAGAAAATTTTTTTGAATATTTACGAACTAAAATTTTGCTTACATGATAAATTTCACTATTGTTAGACTACAGAGTGAGTCTGTTTGCATTCTGAAATATCTTTCTTAGTGTTCCTATTTGCCACTATGGACTGAACATGAGAAATTCTGAATTTAAAATTGCATTCCATGAAAAGTAAAAGAACCACAGAGACCACATCTCCTATCTCCAAGTACATCATCTCCAATGATAACCATATTTTAAATAGCACAATAAAATCTGTATGCTGTTGTATCAGCAATTATCATAGTATTTAATCACTCTTCATGGTGACTCATCATTCTTCTATTTTCTTAGCATCTAAGCTTTTAAGATATTTTAAATAATATTGTTTTGTCTTAGAATGATTGATAAGAAACGCAAGAATAATTGCTAGGATAACAAGGTAGTAAAATGTTTCAAGATATAGGAAAACATGAAAATCACTGAGAACCCATAATATCACTTATATTTAAAGGGCTCAATGACCCAAATGATAATTACATATGTGAAAGTATCTAATAGACCCAATATTAATTATAAAAACAGTTCACGATTTATTCTTCTTTAACTTTAAATAATGAATCACTGTTTTTGTTCTTTGCAAGATATCTAAGAAAGAACAAAAGTCAAGAAATGTCAATACTTAAAAATAGAACTATTCAGAAGAAGAAATTCAGAAAAAAAAAACTGGTTCAGAAGAATTTGGATGGTCTTCAGTTAATTAGATATAATAAAAAGTACTTCTTGACAGCAGAAATTAACAGTGTGGATCTGTGTTCTGAAATAAAATATCAATCTTCCACATCATGTAGAGAGTGGCAGCAAGTTTTTCAGCGTTCCATTTTCATTTTATAGGGCTATGGAGATAGCTCAGTGGCATAAGCACTTGCCTGGTAAGCACAAGGTCCTGAGTTCGATCGCCAGTACCAAAAAAGCAAAAAACATTTTAATTTTACTAATTTTATTAATTTTGATCCTCCCTGTAAATCCAACTCAGCATCAGTAATCTGGATGAGTCCTGAGAACTGTAATCTAGTTCACTACCCCATCAGTGGAAGACGGTGGAAATCTTGACTCAGTAAATAACTTGAGCTTCTAACTTGAAGACTAGACAATAAAAAGAGAGCAAGAAGAGCTAAGAAACATGACTGAGACAAAGCCATATAGTTACATGTACAAGATGGGTAAGATAATGATCCTGAGAACCTTCAGAAGATTTTCGAATCTAGCAGTTAAATTGGAAGGATTCTCACCCTGACTAACTATATATGCAGATAACTGTGAACTAAGCAACTGCTGTGAAGATGGTAATTTGTAATAGTAGGTTCCTGCTTAGAGTGCATGTTGTTCTGGTCTTCTGAATACATGATGCTTGTCATGACATGCCAGTTGCTGCCATGCTGTCTCTTCAGTAGATTTTTTTTTTCTTTTTTAACAAAAGGAGAAAAGGAGGGGGTGATGAATGAAGGCAGGAGGCAGGAAGAGGAATGTTAAAGGACCGTGCTGCTACAATGCTGTATATGGTTAGATTTCTAAACTTATGCATAAACATATACAATTGTTTATTCCTACTTTTAAAATAGATTTTAAATTTAAAAAAATTTTATGTTACATTTTGTAGGGACTTAAAGTTTAATACATCAGTACTTGATGAAAAATACTTCTTCCATGTTAAGTCTAAAATTTTTGGTATTCAGACAGATAGTGAGGTTAGGTTCAACAGCCTAGGTTGTACAGTAATAACAATAAGCTTCTTTTCTGGAGGACTAACAACCTAAGTTTGCAGACCAAAAATTAGAGAAAAAGGAGGGCCACAGGGACAGCCAACATTTTGACCCTAACATTTCAAGGTCAATTAAGACTCAGGACATATGAGAACCTGTACTATAATGTCATGCAACTCAGTTGTTTCCCAAGTTTTCTGATCAAGGAGATTATGGGGGCAAAGAAGAAAGTGATTGAGGATGTAGATTGTGCCTAAGGAGAGTCACTGGAGAGAAAACATTCTCTCAGGCTTTCACGGAGAGCAAATTGGTCAAGCAATGGCCGTAACTCATCCACATGGCTGACACAGATAAAGGATCTACAAACTGCAGTACAAGGTCTCAGGATAAATCCAGAGGGGATTTGACTGAAATTTATTAAATACAAAAGCTACAATTCTTGTTATATAGGTCTTGCTTTACCTTGGTTAACCATTCAGCAGAAAAGTATGAAAATGAAATATAAGTAAAGCTATATTATTATGTTGAGCTGTAAAAGAGTCAAGTCAACAACTTCTGACACTGCCAGACATACTATTGTGGACTACTGGACTATTTTGGAACATTTTACTGAATTCACACATCTATATTATTTAAATGACAAAACTAAACAAAAAAGGAGATACAATTGAATGACTATTTTGTATCTGTAGATTCAGAATAGTTAAGGTAGATACACAGGTACATTCTCTTAATTTAATGAATAGAGGGATCTGTTCTAATAATGTTTATAATTAGAATATCATGTGTGTATCTTGTTCAACAAATAACCACTAAGAAAACAATATGCAGTGTATTAATTATTGAAACTGTCCTACTAATTTGATTTGAAACTGTCTCATTGCTCATTGTTTTTCAATAAAATTATGAAAAAAGAAAACAAACAAACTTGAGCTTCTGATATGAAAAGTAACCACTCCCAGAGAAATAGGGCCAAACATATTTCAATTCCCTGGCTCTGTCTGTCTCTCTTTCTAACTAAAGACTCCAGCTGCATACAAATCATTGCCTTCTGCATTTCATCTGGAGCATCTTTTGGCGTACCTTGCAAACAGCCTTCCTGCAAATACATTTCTATGCAATCCCCTTAACCTGTCAGTCAGATGTTCCCAAGTAAGTGTCTTACAACACACTCCTGGCCATGAGAAATCTCAGGGGAAGTGCAATTAAAATTCATCTGAGCCCATTCAAAAATTTACTGAATTTCTTTGAATATAGCACTGAATAGGTCTCACCAAAATTCACATTGAAACCAAATTACCAATGTGATAGTATTGAGAGAAGGAGTCTTTAGGACATGACTAGGGCCTCTGCTTCCATGAATAAGGATTAGTGACTTCAGAAAAGATGTGCAAGGGAACTTCTGGCTCCTTATGCTGTGTGAGGATGGTGCAAGATTCAGTAAACAACATGAGCTTCTGATCTGCAAACAAACCACTCCCAGAGAAATAGGGCCAAATACATTGCATTTCCCTGGCTCTGGCTCTTTCGCTTTCTAACTCAGAAACTGTAGGTGCATACAGATCTTTTGTATGGCCATCATGGAGCCAAACAATATCCCTCCTCAGGCCCAGGTGTGCTGGAATGATTCTGTCTTTTGGACTTCCTAGCCTCCATGACTAGGGGAAACAAATTTTTGTCCTATTTAAATTATCAAATTTTAAGTATTTTGTTACAGGAACAGACATAATCTGACATGGTACAAAGTAAAAGACAGCATTTTAAGTTATAGTATCTCAACAAAAGGTAAATAAGTAAATTGTAGTATCTCTGTAGTTCATTACTTCATTGCTTCTCTGCCAATAAATATTAGAAGTCCTTCAGTCAGAATTTGGAGAAAAGCAAAATATACGGAGAAGTACACAAAAATTTTATGAAATTAGGGGCTGTCATTTTCTAAATTCATGATCATCAATGAACTTGAGTCACTCATGGAGAAAAAGGAAAATATTTTATTCCTCATAAATTTGCAGTTTATTTTCCTTTACTTAATATTTTGACAGTATTTTGGTTGACTACTTGTACTGAATCAGGATAATGATATGAGATGTTCAATTTTATAAACTTCCTGTCACAATGTAAATTGAGCTTTATAACTTGTTTTTCACCTAAATTTATATAACAGCACTTCCTGTGTCATTAAACATTATTTGAATATACAGACTTAATTCCTTCACAGTAGACTATTGTAAGGAAATATAATGTTTAATTGATCTCTTGTTCTTAGACATTTAAATTGTACCAAATTATAAAAACAGTTATAAAGAATCCTGGTATGTAAGCTTTGGATGGCGTATTTCTGGTTATTATTCCTCCGGAATTCATTTCTTGGGACGGACTTACTACTTCAAAGTCTGACTATTACTAAGGCTTCTTAGCATATTGCCAGTTTACTCTCACAAAGGGGAATAGGCATTTGCAATTCATTCAATAGCTTCCCAATATTTAACAAAACAAAAACTTTTGACCTTGGTACTCCGTCTAGCATTCAGATATTCAGCACATTCCAGAATTAGTTTCCTTTTTTCTTTAATGAGTTATTCAGCAGCCTTGTTTTCATGGTGGGCATAATGGCCAAGATTTCCAGTGGTTTCACATTTGTTCTGGATTATTTAAAACATATGACTTAAAAGATTTCACATAAAAATAATTATGCTTCTGTTTGAAAGACATAGTTGCTTAGAGACATTTTCATCCAAGTATCTATTTAAGCAAAGTACATAGTAATTGGTTGTCTATGCAATTTGGAAGAAAACACTGTCCAATTTTGTTGTTTATATAAATACTGATAATGAGGCTCTGAGAACTTTGCCAGATGTAATGCACAGAATAGATAATGACACTATGATCCAAATGCAGTTCTCTTCTTTAGGGTGATGGTTTAGATCTCCAGTCCCCAAAGCTTCATGTGTTTGGAAACTGATTGGATCATGAGTCACTCTATCTTATGTGAATTCATCCACTTAGGTCTGCTACAGATGAGTTCAGTAACTCACCATCATCTTATGAGGTATAGACTGGTGGGTGTTTGTCGCTGGAGGTGTGATCTGGCTCCTCCATTCTCTCTTTGCTTCCTGGATGCTGCGGGTTGGGCACCTCCATTTTCCCCACATCCCTCTGCCATCCTGTTTCTGCCTTGAGGTTAGCCAACCATACAATGAAAGTACAAGCAAAAATGAAAAGCCTCTCCATCCTTTTCCACATAGGTATTGGGTATTTTAACCCAGTGATGGGACAGTGACTATGACACAGAATTCTTAGTTTATGATGTTTGCTGTACTGCTCTTGATGTTCAATTAATAAAGGCTCAGCTTTTGCAATACAAGTAATCTCATAGCTGAGTTGCAAGCATTTGACATTGATACAGGTTGGAAAAAAAGGAATTACTGTTTTATCTCTCAATCATTCCTGGATTCACCTTTGTTTATTCAGCATTGCATATGTGCCAGATCTCATGCAAAAAACTGTTCTTCATGCTACCAGGATATGAAAGTCAGGAAGCCCAGCTATAATATGGGCAAGGAATATTAAATTCCCTGCATTTACTATATCACAAAATTCAGCATCAGGTAGAGACAAGCAGTCCAAAATAAATCCCTGTAGCTACTAATATCAAACTTAGCAGTTTTGTATTGTACATTCTCTAAGTCAACACCGCATATCCTCTAAAGAACCTTTCCTGTTGTTTGCCGTGCTTCAGATTTTCTCTAGTTTTTTACTCCTAAGACATTTTTGTTTACAGCTACCTCAATTAATTTATTTGGAAAAGGAAATAGCAAAATGATGCAGCATAACAGGAAAAGCATACTAAGAGCAGATGAAGAGGAATAGGCTGTGTCCTTCAGGGAGCCACACTTCAAGTGACATTGATTTGTATTCAGGAATACCAAAAGGATTCTCTGATGATTCTAAATACTTCAGAGCATATTCATCTATTTTTAGGAGAAACCAAAATTACTGAGTAATTTAATTCTTACTGAGCAAGAAAGGCAGTCAGTTATATGCAGATGCACACAGACTCACCTGTCTTTATGCTTGTTTCTCTGTGCTTCGGACTGAAGTGTTAGACATACATTTATACAACATGAAACAGAGAGACAACCTTCCACTACTGTTGGCATAGCCCTGGGCTTCTTGGAATGTCAGCTGTTCTATGGAGGAGTTGGAGCCAAATTGCCTATGACAGATTATTTTCTTCAAGAGAGGCAGACAAATATGTACCTTGCAAACTTGATGGTCTGACCAATGTCAATAAAGGTACTAGCAGGACAATAAGTTTTAAAAGGTGTAAAGGAGTGGGTCTGGAGACAACTTTTCAAATCAAACATTTCTTTTCTAAGCTGTTTTACCTGCCTTCACTTTTGTATGGGACATCATTGGCTATTATTCCTTGAATATTTTTAGGTATAATGAAAACACTCTTATGATCAATGTCCTTGTGTTACCTGTAACTATAATTAATGATTGATTACACATATCTGGGTTGAAGATTGTCATCTAAACTGTGTATTAGAGGGATGTAATTTGAATTTTCAACCTTTATTTTGAATCATCAACACTTTTCTAAAGAAAAGAAGGTACTGGAAATATACTAACTTCAATTAAGAGTAACTTTCATGGGGGGCGGAACTGTCTGCATCTATCAATCAGAATGGATTGCTTTACAGCAACAGAAAGATTTTCTGTTGGAATTAAAAATCTCTTACATAGATTTCCCTCACATGCTCTTTGCAGAAAAAAACTTACCTGATTTGTACAAAAGAACACTGCTCTCTAGTGGAATAAGGGGAAGGAAGTCCATTACCTCATTCACTTGCTTTCTTTGCGTCCTTGGCTGCACTTACGAAAGGCGGCTGAGCTTTGTCCTGGGCTTATGACATGTTATAATGTATGGCTACAATTACTCTGGTATTGCAGTGTGAAGTGGGTTCGGTCTTGTAATCAAGCAGAAATCTCACCCCCCTTAAACCTTCTTTTGTAAATTGAAGCCAGTAGGGCTGTCTAGCCCTTCTGTCTCAGCTACTGCCTGTACCAACAAGAAAAAAGCCTGCAACTAATAATGATTTAATTTGCACAGGAACTTGCAATAATTTAACTCACATCAGGTTAATTTGGAAGTGATTAATGGCAGTGTTTATGGGGCTGGAAATTTTTAATAATGCTTTGCTTGTGAATGTAGACAGCACTCACGTTCCAGACTGGGGACTGCCTTTAGGTCATGCTGATCATCCACCTCCCCCTCTCTGTTCCCATGTGGGATGTTCACTCCTCCCTCTCCTATCTTTCTCCATGACGCAGGCTGAAAGAAAGTGATAGATCTTCATGCCGTATTGTTTGTCCCAGTGAGAGGGGCTGAAAAACAGGATACATTTACTCTAATGGGGGTTCTTTATCCTATTGTGCTATGCATCATTTTTAACAATCCTTGCAGGAGTTCTGGGCTCATGTGATATCACTGTTTCCACACATTTTGAGCTGGCCATCATGAAATGTGCTTTTTGGATTTGCCACAGTGGATTCATACCCCCGGGCTGCCACAAATGCCAATGGAGATATGTAATAACCACACATTCCAAACAAATAAGCCCAGTTTGAGAGATTAAATCTGTACAGCCAACCGCTCTGCAAAGACTTATCAGTGATTCAGCCTATTCTTAAGGGTCTGAGGAATCACTACATATTGGTTTTCCCACCCTTCCCCAGGCTTGATGGCGAGAGGAGGATCTCCGCGGCTCAGGATCTTCAGGCACATTGGCATATACGGTAGCAAGTAAGGATGCAAGGGTTGCCTCCCCCCACTGCCACCAGTTAAATTCTATCCACATGCTGAGCAGAATTAGAACTTCAGACTACACTGAAAGCCACAAATTGAAGAAACAACATTTAATTTCCAAGGTGCTTTCAGTGTAAAGGTGAGTCAGAGGTCTGGATGCCCTTCTATCCCTCCTAGTCGATGAAAGAAACAATGGTGATGGTGCAGATCTTAAAAGTTCCCAGAACCATGTATTAAAGGTTGGACTCCAGTCAGTGGTGTGCTTTAGAGGTGGCTGAACTCTTAGGGGGAGAGGCCTCCCCCTAAGGAGGGAGGCCTATGGTCCCTAACCTTGACTCCTTCCACCCTCTGCTCTCAGTGATGATTAGGTGAGCAGCTCCCTCCAGCAAGGGCTCCCTGACACAAGTCACCAGGACTGGAGGGTGCAAATTGTCAGCCAAAGAGGGTGCTGCCTCACTCGGCCTTATTCGTCTGTCTCTGTTGTGATGAGAGAAAGCTGAGGATCAACAAGGCTTCCATTTGGATTCTGTTTCAACTTCGTGGAGTGCTGGGTACAGTGTGAGCAGCAGGAGAGAAAAATGGTGTTCTATGAGCAGGAGAAGTAGACTTTTCTTCTTTTTTTTTCTTTTTTTTTGGTGGAACTGGGGATTGAACTCAGGCCCTTGTACTTGCCAGAGAAGCACTTATTCCACTGAGCCATCTCCCTGGTGCCCTCTTCTTTTTATAACATTTACTTTTTCTCTACCCTTTCACATGTGGTCAAGATTTATCACTTCTAATTATATATATATATATATATATATATATATATATATATACATAATTTTATATATATATATTTTACAAAGACTTATAAATAAATGAATCTGATACTGATAACTGAGGGGATGAAAGAGAAGGGAAAATATGGGCTGGCCTGGTCTGATAGCTCAGCAGACTAAAGTGCATGGTTAGGCCAAGCCCAGTAGCCAAGGTTAAATGGGACTGCAGTGCTGGCCCCACCCATGGGGTGCACCTGAGACTGTGATTGAGACTGCGCGTGATGGCACACTCCTGTAATCCCAGCACTTGATAGGCTGAAAGCAGGAGGATCACTTGAGTCTCATCTACATTGTGAGACCCTGAAGACCCTGTCCTAAATGCAGAAAGAAAAGAAGGAAAAAATAATTGTGATGTGTTCTGTCCATGTACAAACTCTCCATAACAAATATAATAGTTACTTACTGTAAACATGTACCAATAAAGATTTGAAACATTTAAAAATTCCCTCTAAAAAGCATATGAAACCTCCACACTGAGCCACGTGTCTTGCGATATAAAAAGTACAAGACCAGTGCTCTAAACCCCTGAGCTATGGAGCCGGGCACTATATAAATGGTAAAACAATGATCCTTCCTCCAAGCCTAAGAAACAATGCTTCACTTCAGAAGTCTGGCCCATGTCTGCTCCAGCTTTGTATGTGTGTGAATCGTAGGGTGCAACTACCCAGGCAGAGGAAGCTGCTGTCCATCAGGCTTGCAATGAGATGGAAAAGACACTGGAAGAGCAAGCACACTTATGCTTTAGGTCTTCCAAGATGCTTGGAGTCCTGAGTCCTGTCATTCTTGCATGACTCTGTTGTTTCTTCTCTAAGTATTACCTCCATTCAGGAGTTGCTCTGGGGGTCAAATTAGGCAACATAACAAAAAATTCACAAGTGCATCATCCATATTAGCTAAATGTTGCAACTGACCTATGTGTTCATCAACAGGTGAATAAATATAAAGTGATAGATGAATTTGAGTCATTTGAAGCCTAATCTTATGTGAAATGAACCAGGCACAAACGATGAAATACACATGGTTTCTAAACACTGAATATAAAAATTATAGAAACACTAAGTATAAATAATTTAGAGCACCTAAATTAGTTGAATGTCAATGGAGTGCCCACTTTTGACAGGTGTAGACAGAGGAAGGGGTGTAGAAAGAAAAAATCATGATGTGTGTGTATAGACAGTACAATTGGGATAGATAACGCTGTGCTTTTACATAATTCTATGAGCGGCAAGATCTGCACTAATGGTGGTTGGACAGGATATTATGTCGGCTTCTAGTACTACGGTCATCCTCTAGGTAAATAATTATTGAATTTTTGATATAATTCAGGTATAAAAAATAAGATAAGTAAGCAGCTACACTCTTAATTCACTGATAAGAGATATCTGCTAGAATAATATCTTTAAATATAATATCATGTATGCACCTTGTACAATACCAAAACATTATGAAAACAGTTTGCAATGTATTAATTCATCGAATCTGTATGGTTAAGGTGTCTTGAAACTGTCTGATTGACGTTTGTATTTCAATAAAATAAAAATAAAAATAAATAAATAAATAATTTAGAATTCAAATAAATGTAACAGCTCCATAGCTCAAGGATTAGAGTGCTGATATTATAAAAAGAAAAATAAAAAGGATGATTGAAAAGAAAGAGGTCAGCGTTGTGAAGATGTGAAGCATATCAAGTGTGGGAAGAGGAGAGTTCAGGAAAAGTAAGAGAAATATAATTAAAATGTGAGTTGTTTCCAAGATACAGATGTGCCGAATGGTACTGCCGTAACATGGGTGCACATGTGTTGCTGTGATCTGATGTTTTCAGTTCTGAGGAAGGGACAAAATATACACAATATTTTTATATGATGGAGTGCTGCTCAGCTACAAAAAGGTAAACTGGAGGCTTTTATAGTTAAATGGATGCAAGTAGGCACCATACTCATAAGTGAAAGAAGTCAGACCCCCATGTGTAAACAATATTATGTCTTCCTAATGTAAGAACTTGAAAGAGGAAATAAAATCTTAAAGAGACAATAGATACTGTGAAAGGGAAAGCACTGTTGAAAACTGTGAAGGAAGGAATAATTGAAATGAGGAACTGAAAAGAGAAAGACAGGAAAAAGAAATATATATGCATATATACAAGATAGCTTGGATAATTATGCTACTGATTTCTGCTGGCCTATTGAAAGGAGCGGTTGATGCTGATTTCTTTTTTCTGCTTCATAACTTTTTTGACCAATTTTGTATGGTTGTATCTAAAGAACTAATTTGAAGACAATATGCAACATAACAACCATTGTTGAATTTCTATTGTGTTATGTAATGAAATCCTGTATCTTTCTTTCTTTCTTTCTTTCTTTCTTTCTTTCTTTCTTTCTTTCTTTCTTTCTTTCTTTCTTTCTTCTTTCTTTCTTTCTTTCCTTTCTTACTGTGGCCTACTCAGCCCACCCTGGGGGCAGGGCTCTGATGCTGCATGTGGTGCTGGAGGTCGACCCTGCCTCCTGCTCTTGCTTACGATTGCCTAAGCAGGTGTTTTAGATCACTGAGCTATCACTCTGTCCCTTTACCTTTTCTAAATATTTTTCTTTTTGTATTTTTTTACTATTTTTTATTCTTTCAAAAAATGATGAGACATTTATATGTATCAGTTACACAAGATGAATGCAATTATTCCATATTGCTAGCATATACCAAAAAGTACAACAAGGACAGTTGTCTGAAAATATGATCAAGTATTATATTGAGTTTGAATCTACCTTGGCTCCATGAAACCTATGGGAACCCTGATTTGTTTTTTAATATCTTGAAGTTTGACTTTTCGCTTCAGCAAATTAGGAATACCTGCTGCAGATGACCTCTGGTCTACTATGGTTAATATTAATAATTTTAAAATCATGAATGGTTTTATCTTATTTTTATCCTATCTTAAATCTTAATGATTTCAATCATTTAAAATGGCATGGCACAGGTGTATGGTTAATGGAAAAAGTATAGCTCTTCCTTGACTTATGATGGAGTCAATCCCATTGAAACTATGGCAAATGAAATATAACTTTACTTATTTTATTTTATTTTTGGCAGAATCAGGTATTGAACTCAGGCCCTTGCGCTTGCCAGGCAAGTGTTTATGCTAATGAGCCATCTCCCTGGCCCCTGGAATTTCAAGAAAGATCCTACTGGTCCTATTTTTACCTTACGAATATAACCCAACTAATCACTCTAGAATATTGTAGATAAATATAACCTCCTGCCCTCTTTTCCAAGCACAGTCTGTCAAGTCCTATCAGGCATAGGAAATGAGGAAAAAGGGATCATGTATGGAAGGTTTGCATGAAATGGACCTGTGGAGGGAGAGCACACTGTATCACACTTATTTCCTCGGTCAGTTGGTATAGGAGACAAGTTGTATGCACATGGTCTGGAAAGCAAGAGTCAGAAGGAGAGAATTCATGTGTTGCCAACAAATAAACTCTATGGAAGAAGATCCTAATTCTATTAGAGAATCAGTTTCCTTCACACAATTGGCTTCTTTCGCCATAATGTATCAATACCCTACATGTGGAAAACCTCCAAAAACAAAACACACTCCAATTTCCCCTTAGCAAGAAACTCAATTTTCACTCTTGTCCATTTTCCAACTCAAAGTTTAGGATCTGCAGGATCCCACCCTGTCTCTGTCTCCCCCATCACGGTGAGACACAGTTGCTCTGGTTATCACTGCCTAACATCTAAAAGATTTAAGATTCAGATGATTAAAATATCTTTTACCATTTATGTCTGGAAATAATTTACTGCAAGGAACTTGTCTATGTGTCTTGGATAAGAGTCTCAGAGTACTCCTTTACTTGCCTATTGAAAGGCTCTCCAAATTTACATTTCTTTCTCATATATGATTAGCTGTCCTTTGTTCCCATTGTTCAGTGTGGACAAAATACCCAGCTCCATGACTAATTTTATTTGCTTTGAGTCTGAAACATATACATTAAGTTTCAATCAGTTTGATTGTAGAGATTTCAGTGTACACTGAAAGAAAACACTTGTGTGCAACAAAATGTTAGGATGCATTATCATCTTTAAATACAGCTCCTTTTAAGAAACATGAGACTTCAGTGATCTGGCAGGCTTCCATCCTAGAGACCATGCTCATGGTTGGAACACTTAAGATAAGGAAGAAGAAGTATGGATAGCTGTCTTTCTGTCCATAAGACAAAGAAATATGAGGGTCATGAGGCAAGCTAGGGTAGATGTGTAAGTCACCGAAGTGACTCAGGCTCTGGCCATTGTGATTTAAATGTTCTCTCTGATCACCCGAAGTATAAAACACTAAATTTTTCTAGATTTCACCTCTAAGTGAAATCATAGTGGTGAATTTATGTTTCTGAATTATTGCATTTACTGTGAGACCTGTAGTTCCAGGGATGTTGTCACAAATGACTGGACTTCATGTTATTAGAAGGTTGAATCACAATGGATATGTGTGCATGCAATTATATACGATATATCTAATAATATATAATATATATCCAATGAGATATAATATATCCAATAACATAATTATATGTTCAATAATATATATGTCCAATAATATACTATATTTATCTAATAACATTTTATATATATCCAATAATATATCATGATGTATATCCATATAAATATATATGGGTGTGAGAGAGAGGTGGGAGGAGAGAGAGAAAGAGAACAAGTTTGGTGCTGCACAGCTGAAATTCTAGCACCCAGGGAAGTCAAGGCAGGATGATCACAAGTTCAAGCCCAGCCTGGCAAATTTAGTAAGATACTCTCTAAATGTGAAAATAAAAATTTCCAGGAATATAGCTCAGTCTGAAGTTCTTGTGTTTTATACATAGCACTACAAAAGAAAGAGAGGCATGAGAAAGTAAGAGATGGATGCAGGGAGAAAGAAAAAGAAAACAAGTGTAAGTACTGTGCGTATTGGTTTATTTTTCTCAGTTTACAGCAGACTACAAAAAAGATATTAGAATGAAAGTTGGCTGTAAAAGAACAATGAGAAACTGTATAAACCTAGTAATACCCCAAACCATGAAGTAAACTTTTAAATATTTTATGATTTGCAATATTACTACTAAGAAATTCTAACTTGGTGTCTCAAGGAAAATTATAGCTTGGTCTACCTAGTTTAAAAGAGATAATTTTCATGTATGACAATTGTAATGTTGAAAAAGAAGTCTCTACCTCTCTTAGTAATGAAGCATCCATTATTAACCTGAATGAGATAAAAAATTGTCAACCTTCAGTTATAATTTTAAAGATCGAACAGCACAAAAAATATGAGCAATTTTCTCAGGCATGCACAACTTTTTTCTTCATAGTTATTAATATATACACCATATATTCCTAAAACCACTATGAAATAGTGCATTCTTCAAAATATTTTTATTTAGGAGGGTGGCATTGTATGATGAAGAAACTGTAGCTGAAGGAGTTTTATATAAAGGAACTGCTTTCTAGCCTTACCTATATTTACATAGTTCACCCACAATGATACAGTAAACCAAGTCACTTTTAAAATATATTCATGGAAAGTAATATTTAAAATAACAATAAAACCATCAACAACATGAAAAAGTAATAGCTGAGAAAAGTTAATACATTATTTTCATGTAAAAAGATACAAAGCTAAATGCGGCAAGGAGATGCAGAATGTCTTTAGAAGCAGTGTACATAGCCATAAACTGAAAAAAGACATTCATGTGTAAAGAACTCGCAAACATATCTTCCACCACCTCCATTATCATGCCTTGTAAGATTCTGCCTCAGAACGGCAAGAAAGTGTACAGTCTTGAAACACAGGGAAAAATTATTAGGAGGTTCATGGTTTCTGAAGCTCTCAGCATCCTTATTCCTGTTTTTGTATTCTTTATAATGAGTTTTGCATTTTCTTCAATTTTCTTGGGGCAGATATATTTTAATTCCACGTAAGTTAATAGAGAAATTAGATTGGTATAATAGAGAAATAAAAGATGCCTTTCCATGGAAAGCAGCTCAGAATCTGCCCTATAAACAGAGGCTCTATTGCATTCAGAATGTCAAGGTGCTCAGGAATAAGTTACTATTCCCTGTGTTCTCTGGTGTTTTACCCTTGCCTCCCAACCCAGGTGTGACTGTTAGAGTGATTTGGGGACGGAAATTAGGATTACTGTAGGTACAGGCATTCTGATTCCCGATACTGTTTTGCCTCATTTCACAAACCACGAAATGTCTGAAACGTCCCATATTCACGCTTACCAAACCACATTATGTAGAATTCTACACTGTCTTTTAAATCTGAAATTGACACACATATCCATTAGCATGTCACATACCCCTTTTGAAAATGTGCTCGTTACGTGACTGATATTTGGGTGTCTACCACAAAACCGCACCCAGGCTAATCCACATCATAACTTGAAAGCAAGAAAATGAAATTGCTCTTTATGCACTGAAACGGGAGAATCAACAAGGATCAGAGTCAGGCGGCATCAAAGATTTTCAGCCACCTTTACACAGCAGCTCAGCTCACGGCTAAGAGCCCAGGCGGCAGCTCCAGGCACCCAGCGTGGAAGTTCACCTTCCCCATCCTCCTCAGTGTGCACTTAGACAGCTTGCTTGATTACATGTGCTCTTTCTCAGCCCAAAATATGGAGATGAAAATAATAGTACCTATGTCAACATATCATTGAAAGGCTACATTAGATAATACATGCCAATTGCTTTCAGAAATGTTCGTTAAAAAGAAAGTGGCAAATGACATTTTGCTCATTTATATGATTGTTATCATTTTAATATCATTATCAGAGGTATTGCTAATATGCCTACCATTGTATGATTTTCTTCATCAATGTCCCTGGGCAAGAAGACTGATATATAACCAGAGTAGTTGTAATAACATATCCAAAAAAGTATGTCTCAGTATTGAGGTATGAAAGTTATTAAATTATTCATTCTGAGGAAATGGACAGATTGAATGGACAAAAAAAAAAAATCAAGAAGCCTGCAATCAGGTCAGAGTGTGAAAAATGTCAAAAATTTACTGCTATTGCATAAGACTAGGGGAAAAAAAAGAGCAAGACTAGATATTTCCCTGTGTGCATCTCCCAACTTTATTTTTTGTTGCTGTTGCTTTACATTTATTTATTTATTTATTTACACATTTGGTACAGTGTCTCACTGCACAGCTTGGACTCATAGTGATCCTCTTGTTTTCAGCCTCCCCAGTGCTGGGATTGCAGGCATAAGCCATCATGCTTGATGGGCCAGCATGCTGGGGGCAGGGCTGGTGCAGCCTGTGATGCTGGGGATCAAACGCCACGCCAGCACTTGCCTATGCAGGCAGTTAGTCCACTGAGCTATCCAGCTGGTCCTGCTCCTCGTACATTTATTAAATTTTCTGTTTTCTTAAACCTGTCTCTGCATGGTCAACTGAGAAAAAGTTACCCTATTTATTACTCCTAGCCCACTTTTATAAATTGAAACATATTTTGTTTTACAAAGAAAAACCCCAGTAATTTCTTTCTCTCTCTCTCTTTCTCTCTCTCTCTCTTTTTTACAAAACAGTCTAAAGTACAAGGTCTTGAAAAAATAGAAATTTTTGTACTTTAATTTGAGGCTTGACCTTTGGATTACAAAATTGGATTACTTTGTCCAAATTTCTTATGCTTCCAGACCTTTCTCTTTCACTGTCTTTGAAAAACTCTGTTGAGTTCAGTGTATTCTGATTGTTAAGACAGAGATGCTAAATACCATATTAGCACTTTCTTGTTATTATACTGAAAATCTTATCCTGGTGCACGATTGTTTATGGTAGATGGATCTTAACTAGAAATCAGCTCTTCTATGTCTACCTGACAGTCTTTCAACAAGGTTCTAGGTCCTTTGATTTTCCATTTTCTCATTTGCAAAATGTGAAGATTACATATCTTATGCACTTAAAAAGGAACAAAATAAGCAGTAGGATGGCTACATTCCCAAATTTTAATAGATGTTACCTCCCTTTTATCTTCCTTTTCTCAAATTGAATGCCACTTAAAAGATTTACAAATTGTCCCAGTAAAATGGCTTTCTATTTAGCTTACTATTCTTTAATCTCAAATTGTCCCTCAAATAAAGTCTACAGCAAAGTCTCAGGAGGTAATTAGAGCATGAATTTAGCATATGTAGAGCCTGGGTTCAATCTCCAGAATCCATATCAAAATAAATAAGAACAAGAAAAAGTGCAAGTTCACTTTTAAACAGTATATGTTTAGAATGCATAGCATTCCTCACTGAGAATTAGTTCATGCTTATTAAATGTCTTAGACCTTTTTACTTCCTCTTTCATTAATCTCTCTGCCATCAACCTTAATTCCCAGATTTTCATCCCACATGCAAAAGGTCTACCTCCATGTTCCTTAGCACACCTTTTATTTTGCTCTATAATTTTTTTTGTGATTTATATAAAGAAGTTTTTATTTTACAAATTATATACCCTCTTTTATTTGATAAATTTTAGTCTTTCCTAGCTTTACAAAAATGCACCTGTAATTAAAGGACCCTTTAATTTCTTTATATATTATAACAATTCTGAAATTATCAACATTTTTTTCCACAGAAATTTCCCAATGTGTTTGCTCTTGAAAATCAAGTGCAAATCTCCTCAGTGACACAAAGCTCTGTGATGTGCCCTCCGCTGGGTGAGGACAAGCCCAGTGGTGCTGTCGCGCCAGCCTGTTGAATAATTTCAGAACAAAGCCTGTCCTTGCAAGGCCGGGCCTCACTGTGCACCACCCGGCAGGCCGCGCTGCTCCATGCCCAGCCTCCTCAGAGGCAAGGGCCCGTGCAGCCCCTCCCTCATGCTCAGCGTGGTCGGGCTCATGGCTTCATTTTTTAAATATTTTTTTTAATTTTTTAATTTTTATATTTTTTTAATTTTTTATTGTAGTACAAATATCAATGAGATAGTTTTAAGAGACCTTGACAAGATGGATTTGATAAATTAATACATTGCAAACTGTTTTCATAATATTTTGGTATTATAGAAGGTGCATAGATGATATACTTACAGACATTATTACACTGTATGTCTCTTATCAGTAACGAGAATGTAGCTCTTTGTGTATCTTATTTTTCATACCTTAATTACATCAAGGATTCAATAATTAATACTTTCTACCTTGATATTTTCCTAGTGGTTGTCCATAGTACTAGAAGCTAGTACAAATTCTCTCATAGAATTATAATGGAGGGCCCATCTTTGACAGGTGTAGACAAAGGAAGGGGTATAGAAAGGAAGAATCATGATGTGTGTGTATGGACAGTACAGTTGGGATAGATAACGCTGTGCTTCTACATAATTCTATGCTCTTTAAATTATTTGGACTTTGGCTTGCTCATGTAAGTGAAGCCATGTGATATTTAATTCTATGTGTCTGATTTATTTTATCTTACCTTAAGGTCTTAAGGAACACTTGCTGCTCTATTTCAAAAGCTCAAATTTATCCTTTTCCTGCCTGAATAGTACCACATAAGGTATGCATGCCATATTTTCTTTACCCATTAGTTTGCTAACAAACATATAAGGCAGTGGTGGTGAAGCTATGGCATACAGAGCCGTCTCTGTTGGCTGGCAAGCCAACTCTCACCAGCAGGTGAGCACAGGACAAGCCCAAGCCCAAGCCCAAGCCCAAGCCCAAGCCTGGAAAAGAGGAGTGACACCAAGTGAGGAGATCACAAAGTTTGTCCACTGGCTCTCAAAAAGTTCACCATCACTGACACAGGGAGTTAAGTAGAGTCCAGTTAAGTCCAGTTAAGGAGAGTAAACCTGTGTTTACGTAGAGCTTGAATTATGCAAAGTATGCATTTAGTCATGCAGTCAATCTTGTGAGGTGATATTATTGTCCCAAGAACAAATGATAAGCAGGGCTTAAAGTATCACAGTTGATTTATTTAACAAGTCTTCAAGTGAGGTTTGAAATTCCTATTCTGCCCAACCCCCATAGTCATGATACTTTTTCTAGACTTTTCCATGTCTTCTCAACTTTTAAATTTTTTTGTTTTTGTTTTTGTTTTTGTTTTAACATTCAAATAGAAAGAACTCCAGACTCACGAATTCAGGGCTTGATCCCTAAGGTAGCAGCACCCAGGGGTGGGATCTGGAGGGAGGAGTAGATGGTGAGGGAGGGGACTAACTTCACCAGTAGATTTACCCAACCATGATTCCACACCCACGTGGATTCCTTACCCATTTGGAGAGGGGACTGCTTAGAGGAAGCGGTCGCCTTCACCCGACTTTGGAGGATGTACTGTGTCTTCGATCTTTTGGGCTTTCTCTTCTTCCTGACTGCCTTGAGCTGAGCAGTTATCTTCCACCATGTTTTCTGCTAAAATGCTTTTGCCTTAAGCTCAACCACTGATGGGCTGAACCTTCTAAATCTGTGAGCCAAGACAAACCTTTCTTCCTTTAAATGGAGGACCATTTTGTAGTGGAAAAGGGTCCGCCAAATAGCTCAGCATATTCAAGCACCTACAAGCAGATGCAAGGGCCAGGGATTCGATTCCCGGGCCTGCTGTGCTGGCCCCACCCATGGGGCACGCCGAGATGGCAATTGAGACTGGGCATGGTGCTTGCGCCTGTGATCCCAGCTATTGGGAAACTATAAACAGGCAGATCACTATGAGTCTGATCTAGTGGTGAGACCCTGAATACCCTATAGACCCTTCTCTCAAATACAAAAATAATATAGATACATAAATAAAGGGTCAAAACTTTAAGAGAAGACAAAAAAGGGAGCATTCAGTAGTGAAAAAAACATATATGTACGTATATACAAAATAGGATAGATATACTGCTACATTCTCTTAGTTCAATGAGAAGAAAGATTTGTACTAATAGTGTTTAGACAAGAAATTGTTTCTTGCATCTTGTACTACGACTAACTACTATGAAGGCAACAATATGCAATGTATTAATTACTGTAACTGTCTTACTAAACTATTTTAAACTGTTTCATTATTTCTTTCTCATTAAAATCAATAAAAAATAAATTATGTCAGGCATTTTGTCCGAGTAATGCAGTGCTGATGAAAACAGAGGTAAATAGTGTTCTGCTTTATTTTGCTGTTTAGCTTACAGTGAACGGCACAATGTTTACCATACGATAGGTGTTGTTCTTTTTTCCTGGAATGTGTCAGTGAGCCAGATGCAGAGTCTGTGCTGGAACATAGCTTACCACTGCTGGGGGTTTGGGGATGGAAAGATGAGGCAGGAAGCAAATAAATTTATATTTGTAGAGGTATCAAGTGCCATGAAGGAAAATAAAACAGTAAAGGATAAAAGATTGATGATAGAGAGAGATGCTCTATAGGGTGTACAGAAAACCTCTCTCTAATGAAGCTTCTTTTCAGCAGAGATGAGAATAAAAGGAAAGAAAAACCATGGCAATGGTTTTTCCAGCAGTGGAGCATGCCAGGCTGCGCTGCTACAAGGCCCCACAGTCGAAGCATTGCTCTTATGTCTGATAAATTGAAATGAAGGCAGTGTTTTTGAAGCTGATTGTCAAAAGTCAAGGTCATAAGTAGTGTTGATTGAGTTTATATAGATCAAGTAGGTCATAATAAAACTTTAGACTTCACTCCAAGTGAGATGGAATTTGCTGGAGAATTTGATGAGATGATTTAAATGATCTGGCTTAAATTTTAATGGCCTTACTTTGACTCATGAGAAAAAAATAGACTGGAAAGAGAAGAAAGACAAAAGCACAGAGACAGAGGATTTACTGGGATACTCAGAAAAGATTCTCTTCCATGGTCTTCATGTCACTACTCTTTTTACTTTCACCTGTGAATTCACTAAACTTAATTCTTATCTTTCTCTCTAGCCAGCAACTTCCAAGCTCTACCGTACCTGCTCAGACTCAGGGGTCTGGTGTAGTTTGCTGATGAAGTTTGGCATCATATCCACACAGTTTCATAGCAGAGACAAGAGAAAGTCAGAGTGTTCTGCCTCTGAATGTGAATCTGCATGTTGGGAGGCACATTTACATAACAGTATATGATAATCAATGTGTCTCAATGAATTTCACAGTCAGTATACCATGCTGGTGAAAAGAAGACTGGCATTTCATTAAGGGGTTACAACACTTTTGCCTGGATGGATGGCCAAAATTTAGTTCTATGCCTTAGATCTTGGTACAAAAGAGAGCCAAGTAATTTGAGAAAGAAGGAAGAAAATTTTCTCCAAATTCTTAGGACAAACTGAAAATTCTTAGGACAAAAGGAGAATGTTTTTTAGGATATCAGAGTAGCTGAAGTATAATGAAATAATATACTTAAAGTTTTAACTTTCAATAGAAATTAATTCTTCCTCCTCCTATTAGATTCAGTCTTTAGAAGTGTACCTTCTAAATTAGCAGAGATGAACATTTTTTCCCATGGTGAAAGTTGAAATACTTATTCACCCTATGGGAACTTGTGAGAATGACACATTTAGTTATGGGATATTATGCCCATTTTAAATAGATACAATAGTGCAAATTTAATTTTATTAAATAAAATGCTATTTTGCTTAGTGAATGAACATTTAGAAATTGTATTTCTGGGCTGGCTAAATAGCTTGGCAGATTAAAGCACCTGCAAACAGGCAGAGGGGATAGGGGTTCGATCCCTGGGCCAGCAGTGCCAGCCCGGGCCTGGGGCATGCTACTTTCTTAGTATATATATATGTTAATTTATGTTAATATTAACTGCTTTTTACTGTGTTTAAATAACCCCAAAGTATTTGAACATAAGTAATATTATTTGGTTCTCATTTTAATGAAGTTATTAGAAGATATGTGTCTTAATTTTCTCATCTCTGAGACAAATTACATAACATCCAAAGTTAAAGGGGGAGGGTTTTATTGAGATCCCTTCTGTAGAGGTTTCAGTGCACAATCAGCTGGCTCCCAGGCAAAGTGGCATTGCAGAGGAGAAACAGTACATGGTGGACAGAAAGTAGCAAAGATGACAATTAAGATGGTGTGGTGATGCGGGCCTATAATCCCAGCTCTTGGGAGGCTGTAAACAGGTGGACCACTATGAGTCTGATCTAGTAGTGAGATGCTGAGGTCCTGTAGACCCTTCCTTAAAATGCAAAGAAAAAAAGGGGGGGAAGGAATTGTATTTCTGTCCCCTGATATTTGGATATTTTCAATTTTACCTGTAAAATATATCCAGTAACATATTGTTATGATCGGTATCTAGATGTCCCTGCAAAGACTCATGCAGTCATGGGTGTAGCTTTTTCATAGGTGGCTGGAACTACAGTGTGTGATGCTGGAATTAATCCATGGTACAATACTAAGATTGAGGGTACTCGATGCCCTACCACCCTGAGTAGCCTGGAAAAGATATAAGGGCTACAAAGAAGTGTAGTCGCCCCTCGTCGCTTTGCTACTTTCTGTCCACCATGTACTGTTTCTCCTCTGCAATGCCACTTTGCCTGGGAGCCAGCTGATTGTGCACTGAAACCTCTACAGAAGGGATCTAAATAAAACCTTCCCCCTTTAACTTTGGATGTTATGTAGTTTGTCTCAGAGATGAGAAAATTAAGACACATATCTTCTAATAACTTCATTAAAATGAGAACCAAATAATATTACTTATGTTCAAATACTTTGGGGTTATTTAAACACAGTAAAAAGCAGTTAATATTAACAAAAATTAACATATATATACTAAGAAAGTAGAGATCTAAGGTGTGCATAAGAAAAACAGAATTCTGGTTGTTTTAGACAAACAAGAAATCTCCATTTATGAAACAAAAAGGTTTTCATCTGCATTTCATTTTGTCAGCGTAGAATTGGGCAGTTTGTATCCTGAGAGACATATAATCTTTCTGGATAAAATTTAACCACAATGATTACCCATATTAAGCGGTAGATTTTTCAGAAAATGGAAAACATAAAAGCACTTTCTAAAACCTTATTCTCATGGGAGCCACCATTTTTCTCAATTATATTTTATTTTTCTAAGATATGCCAACTACTTTGGAGGGGACACAGTTCTGTGACTTTGATTGAGATGAACTGGTCACGAAAGGAGAACATCCCCGAGAGCAGTTAGATAAACAAGCACAAAGTGTGTGAGCATGCACTCACATGCAGGGACGCGCGAGCGCACGCGTGCACACACACACACACTATAGCTTTGTCTGAAAAATCAAAGCAAGATTCTAAAGAATCAGAACAATAGGGGCCGGCGAGATAGCTCAGTGAACTAAAGTGCCAACTTAGGCAAGCACAGGAACCACAGTTGGATCCCAGGAACCACTTGCTTTGCCAGCCCTGCCCCAGGGTGGGTGGTGCTAGCCAGAGTTCAGGCGTGGCGGAGCGTGCCTATAGCCCTACCCTAGGAAGGCTGGAAACAGGAGGATCGCTGTGAGTCCGAGCTACATAGTGAGACACTGTAACAACCAAAAACATAAACAAACAAAAAACAGAATCACAGCATTTAATAAGATGATTAGCAAAATCCATTCTGCTTTTGTTGCTATCACCAATACATTTTACATAGAACTATTACACATGCTTGACTGATAGCGTGGAAATGTTGTAAAAGTTAGAAAAGGAAGAAAACAGGATAAGGAGACAAGAATTACTGGAAGTAAGGTAGGTAGCAGCAAAAGTAGACTATACAACACAAAGGCCGTACTAATTCAGGTTTCTTACTAGACTGAAAAGGCCAATTATATGTGACGGAGCAGGCGCAGATACAGCATAGCTGACGGTATTTGGATTTCCATGTTAGACGACTTTGAGCAGGAATGGAAGAATTTTTCTCTTTGGAAGGATGTATGAAGATGATAATTTGCAACTCCAATGAGAAAAATCTTGGATGCTAGGTGACAGACACTACTTCATCCCCTCATCTTTATTAATGGATCTCAGTTTTGTTCTGAGAAAAAAATGCCCAGTGAAAATACTCTCTTTCCCAGGCTGTCTTATAGGTAAGAGTAGGAGTGTAACTGATCTTGATGAGCAAGGTGGAATTGAGGGGAATAAACTTTACATCTTTTTATGCTCAGGAAGAAGACTCAGCTGGCAATCACTTGACTCATGTTTTTCATTTTTTTCTTCTACAAAGATGGAGCAATATTAACCATGGCTGCATACAGCATTAGCAAGAATTTGGGCCAATGAAGACTTCACCAAGCAACTGCTGCAGCCTTTGGTTGAAGGCTTTTCAGACGTTGGTTTAAGAAACAATAAATAATAACCTTTATTCTATTAAGACATTATAGTCTAATTTTTATTATATACAGATGAACAAAATCTTGTGGATAAAATAATCAGATCACTATAAGCAAGCATTTGTCAATATCTTATAGTGTGTATTCTTCCCAGGGGATATGAGGTCAGGTAATATGCACTAACTCACACAAATAAGAAAGTTTTTCCCAATTATTTTCCAGGTTCGACAATTTCAAGGAAAAATGCTTCTATTTAGTGGTAGTAGGCCCTAAGCTACTCTCTAAAACTTGCTTTATTTCAAAAGAAAAATTAGCAGAGATGAATTTTAGCCTTAGAGTTTTGATAAGTATTATCTAGTTGAAATTTAGTAACATATCTTGTTTCCCTAGGATTCAGTTTATAATTCTCTTATTGTACCAAAGGTTAATGATTTCTTATTAATATAGATGACCTGAAGTTTCTTTATAAAATATAGGGCTGGGGGAATATCTTCGTAGCATAGAGCCTGTCTGGCAAGTGTGAGGCCCTCAGTTAAATTTCTGGTGCCAGGAAATAAACACATACATGTGTTTATTGTTATTGACATATTGTCAATTAATTTAAAAAATGTACTAAGCACATACAATTAAAAATCACACAGAGGGAAAATATGAAATGGATAGTGGTTTACAAGGACAAAATTTGGTAAATTGTGTGCTAAGTTGTGGTTCCAGACCTATAAAAATAATTCCAGACTCATTAACAAATTGGAAATATTTTGTTTGACATTTTAATGTACCCTTGACAAATATCTTCAATACCAAGTGCTAGGCAAATTAGGAAAACAGATGTGCAAATTTCTTCACTTCGCACTTCACTGGGAATCAGTCAGAACTTTCAGACCTGCTAAGCTATTATGGACACAAGGATAACAGACTCAATTTAAATTTCAAAGTTTGTCATCCTAAAATATTTCAAATGCTTTCTCTCCAGATGATCAGTCAGAATTTTTATATCTTGAGTGTTGCGAGGAAAAAAGCTTAAGAAATACTTCCAAGCTATAACTGCAGCCACTATACCTGGGACCTTGTACACTATTAGATAATTGAAAAGTTATATTCAAAAAACACTGAGTATCTTTGCATAATTATCTCAGTTGATCTCTCTCTTTACTCCTGTTTTTGGCATAAATTTTGATTTTACAAAAGTGTTATTTTCTATTGCAAGTTTCCTTTATTTGAGGAATTTAAACTTAATTGGTATAGCTATATAAAAAATAAATCAAATTGTATAGGAAGGTGAAATTTTCTTACAGGAGAAGAATATTTACAAATTACAGATTCTCTCATTTTAAAGGTTTTAAATGTTCTCCTTATTTATTGCAATGCTCACATAATAGCTATAGTAATTTTAAAATTTAAAGCTGTTAAAATTTTTCACTTTTGGATACTTTTATTATGAAAGTCCTTTCTTTCTGCATGAATTGTGTGATTTTTTGTCAATTGTAATCACTTTACCATAGAAATCTGAAACTCATATAGAATAATTGGCACGGAGTGAAAGTGGATTGCTGTACAGCAAAGAACACAGCTGGTTGTGGTGGCTGGACCTGTAATCCTAGCATGCGGAAGGCTGGGGCAGAGGCACCGTTATGAGTGCTAGGCCACCCTAGACTACAGAGTGAATTTAACACCACCCCAGAATATGCAGCAAAAACCTCACTCAAAGAAATAAATTTTTGTATCATTTCTAGTGCTGTTTTGTTTCTATAGCTATTTTATATTCTTTTTTAAAAATGAAATATAAAACCAAATAACAAAAAAGAAAAGAACGTAAAACAGTAATGCAAGGATGCAAGAAAAACAGTGGAAATTTCTCTTAGATCTCAGACCTGCAGTTCCTTCCACAGGATATGGCCAAAGAAGTGAAAAGCATGGCAGAGCCTGTGAGGTTCATGCAGTGGTCAGGTGCATGGGCCTGATGGAAACATTGTCCAAAATTCAGAGAATGGCATAGATGGTACAACTCAGATTCTCTATAGATCTGGCCTCTACATTACACCTTCATTCTTTAGCATTTTTATTGAAATATCTTGCTGAGGGAGGAACTTAAGCTAAGCCAGACAACATGGGTGGGCAGGTCACTAGCTCATGCCATGTCTTGCCCTATGTAGGGTATACAGTACCTACTGGGTACACTGAGCTTCAGGTCTCCTATTGTTAGTGGGAAAAAGCTCCTGGGGTTCAGACTTGTCTGCACCCCTCTTGACTGAGCCAAGCCATTCCAGGTTACAGAGTATTCCTGGACCATTCAGTGTCATTCAAACTTGGCATGACCTTATCTTCACACACTTTACATAGTTAAGTCAAGTGGCAGAATCTATAAAATGTGGAAGTATTTTAATATAGTATAGCTATGAGTATAGTGGTAAATTACAATCATTATTCTGGAGAAAAACAGTTTAGAACACAACATCGCTAGCAACTGGGTAAAGAAGGGAAAAAATATAATGGCTACGTGTTCAAGGTATGTGGAAGCTGATATCATATCCCAGATATCAGCTAAAATGCCAACCAAGTTTCCATTGCTGTGAGGAGCTTTCTATATCCCGAGTACTGTAGACATGGACTGGCTCTTAGTCCAGGATACCTTAAACCTAAGTTACAGGTTGAGCACTGCTTCAATGCTGCTTACCTGTTCAGAGATACTATTGCCCTATTGCATCTGAAAATATTGTAATTCAACCTTGGTTGGGTGCATTGTGTGAGGATGAATGTCAATTTTAAAAGAGATTATAATGCATATGAAAACAGGAGACTGGCAGTTTTTTTAAACCTTCATATTACATAAAGCAGTCTCTGCTGAGTAAATGTGGTACTGCTGACACTGTTGGGATGCAGAGCTCAGGTGGAATATTTGAACAATAATTGACACTGTCTCAAAACAATGAGTGGCTCCTGTGTTAAAGCTACATGCTGTGATGTTTACTTAGAGGCTGAGTTGATGATAGGCTTTGTATTACAGTCAGTAGGAAAATATTGGTCAGATGTTTCTTACCAATGCTGTTATTAAAGCTGAGATAGAAATTTGATTTCTGACATGAATGTTGCTTTTGGTGAGAAAGTAGAACTACAAGTTTAATTGAATGGGAGCTGATTAGCACTAATCAAGTGTATTTGTTAACTGGTGCATAACAGAACTGTGTTTAGAGAAATGTTATGGGGAAAGAAGGCAAGATTTCTTAATAATTGGAGGACAGTGTTCTGTCATTTCAGTAGTCCTGTTATTCCTTTGAAATAAAATCTGCAAATTTAAATTGTGTGAATGAAATTGTATTCATTTTTATAAAATTTAAATTTCACATTCTGAAAGATAACACCAATTACCTCTCATCCTATAAATGAAGTAGGCATGTGTGTTTTGAGAAATTGAGAATCTTGCCCAGGTAAGAAAGATAGGACTCCTTATTTCAAGACAAAATATGGAGATTTTTGCCTACCTGTTGGACTGTCAACTGAAAATCAGTCTTTCTACTCCATCTGGGTTTTCTCTGTTAGCAGATCAAATACTATAAATATACGAAATTCTTAATATCAAAATGTGCGTATCAAAGTTTGGACAATCTAACTTGATATAAAAAAATTCCTAACAACCATTGTTGCAGTTGAAAATAAACAACATAGCTTGAATATTTTAAATGCTACAGCAAATCAGAAGTAAAGTTTGATGCATAGATAGTCTATGGTAAAGACAGGACTCAAGAAACTGATTGCTTCCTAGATCTTAGGGGAATGAATTTTCAAAAAATAGTGGAGCAAAACTTAAGTTTCAACTTTAGATGGATCTCTAGTGAAAATATGAGTATGAAAATCTGTGTTTAGAATATTCTTAGAGTGCTCATTGACCCTCGCTCTTCCTCTTAAGCTGTAATTTATTGGATGCTGTGAATTTCATCCATCTGAAGCTCCCAAATGTGTCACCTATCTTTCTGTAACTCAATTTGGGCAGCTCACTCTCTCTCTGCTGAGACCATGAAAATCCTTTTAAGCCTCTGTCCTTCTCAGAACATGAAGATATTTCACATCTTCCAGATGGCCATATCTATCTTAGGCACAGCTTTGTCCTGCTATGTAAAGCTCCTTGTAGTCAAATAGAAGTTAAGTGGACTTCTTAAGAATAGATTTATTTTTCTAAATTTTTATGTCCATGGCATTAACATGGAAATATAATCTGCATCTAAAATACTCTTTATTCATTCCTGCTTGGGTAGAATGGGAGAAAATTTCACATTTATCCCAAGGCAATCAAATATCAAGCTAATGGCAAATAGAAGGGCAGGGGCTACCACATATCCTTTGGTAATCCTGTAAAACTTGTTTTAATGAAGAACTATTCAGCCTCAGATTTTTAAGTATGTACCCTTAAAGCAAATGTGTATAAATATAATACTAAAGAAAAATGGCAAGAGCCAGCGGTTTTTCTGCAGATCAGCTCCCTGTCTCCTTTAGTCTCCTCTAGGCTCCATTTCCTAGTCTACCAGGCAGTTGTCCCTTGTTGCACAAACGTCACAGGACTGATCGCTACAAATGCTGCTCACCCTCATGTTTCCATGTCTTTACACATCCTCTCCTGCTTCCTTTTCCTTCTTCTGTCATTCACTTGCTCTCCTCAATTTTAGGTTTCTTTTACATGACAGAACTGCGTGTGTAGGTAAAGTCTTCTCTAAAAGGAGAATGGACAGATTGCTGTAATAAGGTTTCACTGCTGAGCAGGTAGACTTATCTTACCACCTTTGTGGTCTATGCCCATCTCTACAAGACAGTCTTCCACTTACCATCAACTGACACAGAAGCGCCTCAGGAAACATCATGATGTAGCAAAACCACTCACAAGGTTCTGAATTTGAGAAAATGTAGTTCTCTTTCAATGCATCCTCTGGTTCAGGGAGTAAATATTTGTAAATATTTTCTAAGCATCAATGATTCAAATGACCTCAAGTCTTTCCTTCATTTAATCATTACCCAAGATGACAGAAAGGGACACTACAGAAAAAGGGGCCTCCTTGCTTTATTGGCTTCTGAAGAAGACAGAGAGAACAAAACAACTGTTGGTTGTAGGAACTCACTGCAAAAGTCAGTGGGTTCTTCATTCAATTATACTTTTTCATGTACTGCTTTTCCTGTGCATTCAACTGCAGTTCCAACAATGTTTCCTGCATACCTTCCTGTCCTTGTGGGGACAGAGTGCCTGTAAAAGTGCTAATTCTGAACATTGTGTGCAGCCTGAAATTAGCAGTGCCTTAGAGACTGGATATCAAGGGTTCCTGGATAGGACCCTGTACAGATGTAGACTTCGAGCTGTGACCAGTCATGTGCAGTCCTCTTACACTGGTTCCTCCTAATTGGAGGCTCTGGATGTGAGAGAGTCCCTGCATATCTCTACTCTCATATCTCCAACAATGACATAAATCTCTTGATTATTTCTCACTTTTGCCAAGATAACTCATTCTAGAGAAAAATATTTAAAGTAACATTTCTCCAGTCACAAAATATAGTTTTTCTCTTTCTTTTAAATTTTTTTAACTAACTAATTGATTTATTAATTTTCATATTTCAGGAAGGGTCTACAGGTCATTTAGGGTCTCACTACTGGATTACACTCACAGTGATCAGCCTGTGTGCAGCCTCCCAAGAGCTGGGATTACAGGCATGTGCCACCAGGCCCAGTCTCAATTGCCATAGTGTGCCCTGGGGGTAGGGTGGATATGACAGGCCCAGGGCTTGAACCCCAGCCCCTATGCCTGCTTGCAGATGCTTTAATCCACTGAGTTCTTTGGCTGGCCCTCTATTTTTTTTATTTCTATTTTAAAGAGAAAAAATTTTAAAAATCAAAAAAAAAAAGAAAATAGGAGGGTAGCGATTGTTAATATACTGGATATTGTTCTCTTTAAATTAATTACTCAGAGTACAAGATATCAGCAGTTAGTTGTCTAAACAACATTAGCATAATTTTTATTTTCAATAAATTAATAGATTTTAGTAGTATAACTATCTTGTGCTTTCCTATCCTTATTTTCTCATTTTCCTATCCCAGGTTCTTTTTCATTTTGAACAATTTCTTCCAATTTTACATCGTCTATTGTACATTTTGAATTTTCTTTATAATTTTGACTTCTCACATTGAGAGCTTCTATATTTATGCATGTAAGTCTGGTTGATTTCACTTATGGGTATAAACTCAAGTTATATCCATTTATTTATTAAAATGTCCAGTATATCCTACCTTATGGCTGAATAGTACTCTATTTTATAAAGAGACCACATTGTTTTTATCCATTCCATTGTTGATAATCATTTGGATTGTTTCTAAGATCCAGCTATTACAAATTGTGCTGCTCTAAACATGAGTGCACATATACCACTGTGAGATGATGTTTTCAATTCTTCTGGGAAGATATCCAACAGGGAAATAGCTTGGTCACGTGAGACCTCTAAATCTAGGTTTTCAGGAATCTCCACACTGGGTTCCACAGTGGTTGCACTAGTCTACATCCCCACTAAAACTGGAATCCCGTCAGTATTTGTTGTTAGTTGATTTCTTTCTTTCTTCTTCTTCCTTTTTTTTTTTTTTTTTTTTTTTTTTTTGGTGGAACCAAGGTATGAACTCAGTGCCCTCTGCTGAGCCATCTCCCCAGCCCCAGATTTCTTTATAGTGGCCATTCTACCTAAAGTGAGATGGAATCACAGTGTGGTTTTAGTTTGTATCTCTCTTATTTAGGATTTTTGTATCTTCTTGATTCAGCTTTAGTAATTCATATGCATCTAAGAAACGTGTATTTCTTTTACATTTGCTATCTTATTAGAGTACAAGTTCTCAAAGTAAGTATAGATGATCTTCTAAATTTTTGCTGGACCCACTGTGATTTCACCTATTTTATATCTAATTGCCTGAAGTTGACTTTTTCTTTCCTTTTTTTTTCTTTAATAAAGGTGGCTAAAGCTTTCTGGATTTTATTTAATCTTTCAAAGAAACAACTCTAGGAGTCCTTGATATTTCGTATTATTTTCTTAGACTCCAATACATTAATTTCTGCTCTGAAAATGTTTTTATTTTTTCCTGGTAGGAGGTTTTGGCTGAGACTGCTCTTATTTTTTTTCTTTCTAGAAGATTGCAATTCACCATTAAGTTCTTTATTTCCACTTGCTCTGCATTCTTGATATGGCTAATCACTGTCATAAATTTTCCTCTTAAGACTGTCTATAAATTATTTGTGTTACATTGTGGATTCTTCTTTGGGTTTCATGGTGTTATAGTCCTTGTTATCTCTTTCTAGTATGTCCTTTCAAAACATTTCAGTGTGCTGGTTCAGGGGTTATAAATTTCCTCAGATATTCTTTGTCATGGAAGTATGTTATTTCTCCATCAGTTTTGAATGATAGTTTGGCTGCATACATCAATCTGGGCTGAAGGTTGTTTTCTTTCAGAGCTCGAAATACTTCAATACAAGTTGTCCTCGACTTAAGCATTTGTGATGAGAAATCAGCTGTGTTTCTGATGGGCTTTTTCCTTATACATGATTTATTTTCATTAGTAGCTTTTAAAATTTTTATTCTTGTGTTGAATTTCTGGAAATTTAACTATGATATGCCTGCTATAGATTTTTTTATATCACGGCAAATTAAAGGTCTGTGTTTCACTTATTTCTATCTCAAATTCTTTTTTTCCTACCAGGGAAGTTTGCTGCCATAAGATAGATAGATGACAGATAGATAGATAGATAGATAGATAGATAGATAGATAGATAGATAGATAGATAGATAGATAGATAGAAGAGATAGAGATAGGGATAGGGATAGGGATAGGGATAGGGATAGGGATGGAGGTGTTTGTGCTATCTCCTGCTGTTTCATTGATTGTGTTTTCCAATCAACCATGTTTATTATTCTTTGCCTCTTCTAACAACTACTGGACAGACTTCTAATTTTCCCCTTTTATTTTTAAGAAATCTTCCTTTTCATGATCATCCACCAGAAGCCTATCTTGTACATCTGAAATCTACCTTCACATTGATTGACTTACTCTGCTGTGAATACTTTCAGTGGCATTTTTGTTCCCCTAGATATCCACTTGAATCTGCTTTATAAATTCAATTTCTTTCCTACACTGAGCATTTATGACTTTCATAATGGTTAGGCTTATATACATATGGTTAGGCATATATATATATATATATATATATATATATATATATATATATACCTCTAGTATATATATGTATATAAGTATGTATATATGTATATAGTCATATAGTCACTGGGTAACTTGGACTCCTAGTGATCCTGCCATTTTCAGCCTTCCCAGTGCTGGGATTACAGGCATGCACCTTCAAGCCTGAACTCTGTTACTGGATCCACGTGCACCAGGGGTGGAACTGGTGCCCCAGGAGTGGGACCAGCATGGCATGCAGCACCAGGGAATTGAATCCTGGTCCCTGTGCTTGTCAAGTACAGTGCTTAGTCTGCTGAGCTATCTCACTGGCCCTCCTCTAATATATATATTTTTACTCTGTAGGTACACAAGAGTCACTAAGTGTGGTTTTCATTATGGACACCATCTCTGCAGTTATCTAAGAGACTATGATTTTAATCTTGCTAGAGCCTCATGCAATTGCTTTGTCATTGCCACTTCAGGGAAGCCAGGTGGGTAACTTCAAGATTGTTCGATCTCATTGCTCTATGGGTTTTCCTTTTTTGAATGGATGTTTGGGACTACCTCTTGTTGAAGTGTCTATTCATTTTCTTTCTTTCTTTTTCTTTCTTTCTTTCTTTCTTTCTTTCTTTCTTTCTTTCTTTCTTCCTTCCTTCCTTCCTTTCTTCTTTTTCTTTTTGGCACAACTGGGGATTGAACTCAGGCCCTTGCACTTGCCAGGCAAGAGCTCATTTTACTAAGTTATTTCCCTATCCCCTCATTTTCATTTTTTACCTTTATTCTAATTTTAATTATAGAAGATATGCCTATAAATTGTCTATTATATATTGCTTTATTGCTAGTATTTGGAACCCTTAGGAAATGACTACTTCTCTGAGTATGTTCCAGGTGTAACTCGTTTTAGAATTCTGAGTCTGTTGCAAGATCCTACTTCAATTTGTTGGGGATGAGAAGTTGCCAACTGCTTTCCCAGCCCCTAACTCTGTAACTTTCTCCCATATTTTCAATGACATTATTCAGTCTCAGTCTTGGAATAATTGGAAGAATGATTAGTTAGAACAATTATGTCACTCTTGGCTAAAGTTGCACCATTAGCAACAAGAATTGCATAAAACAATCTGGAAAATAACAAATTGAAGTAACCATTAATCTGCCATTTTTTTAATGTAAACTAGATTTGTGGCTGTATATAAAAATATAAAACAAACCAGAAATTCATGCACTATGTAAGTCCCTAATATGCCAATTTTTCCCTTAGGTGCTAAAATTTAAAAGGAGATATGAAGAAAATAGAAAAGTAGAAGGGGAAGAGATTAGAAGTAAGGCTAGAGGACAAAGAGGATCATGCTTTGGGAAATGCTACAAAAGACTAGAAAGAAAAGGTAAAGAAAGAGATACAGTGTAGAGCAGAACAAGAACCCCAAAGAAGCTAGAAAGCCCTTTCACAAAAAAAAAAAAAAGAAAAGAAAAGAAAAACAAGGGAGAATACAAAAATAAATACCAAAAAGAAACCCAAACAGACAAAAACAAAATCACAACAATGAAAAAGAAAAATATACAAGAGAAAGTGAGAAAAACAAGTCCATTTCCAGGTTTGTCCCTATTGTATCTATGTGGAGACAGCTTTCAGATCTATGTTGATTTATGCCAGCAAGCCAACATTAGATATTTGGTCACTAGTGGATAATTTCTGAGCCTGCACCTTCTGACTGAGACCAGATTCATTTGGCCTACATCCATCAGCCTCATGCAGGCCCAAATCCAACTTGGAGCCACTAGATGAAACCAGAAGCTACTCTGAGTTCGGAGCTCAGCTGGCTCTTCTCCAGTATGGTTCCTGACCAATTGCTTTCTCCCACAGGATGACAGTGTCCTCAGCACTCATCACCAGGCAGTGCCGTCTTTCAGGTGGTCTGCCACCCTACACTGTTGTGTCCCTCCATGAAGTCTCTTTGGGTTGCCAGTAGTCATCATGTATGCACAGGTTTGAATTGTTCCTCTTGTCAACTAAGTCTCATCTCAGGGAGAAGGCTCTACTGACTACCTCCTTATTCTTCATTGAAGTTTCTCTCCTCAAGCTCTCTATGGGCTTCAAATATTGCTTCAGATCCTTCCTTGTTCCAGGGGACCCACATCCCTCATTTTTTCTTCTTCACAGTGCTATATACCAGGGTTTTAATGCCAACTTACAGATAGGCTTTTGGTGATTGTCACTTTGCTATGTTAGTGCTTCCTCTAACAAAAACTATTTTTAAGTTATTAGTGAGTTCTATCCTCAGCCTTATTTCTGACTTGGGAAAATATCATAAAGACCAAATATTAGAGACAAATAGACCTGTTCAGTATTGTCTCAGTTAATCTTCTCTTGTTTCTGGGACAAATACCAGACACTCAACATGAAGAAAGGAAAGGCTTACATGCTCACAGTTACTGGAGATTTCAGTCCATATTCAGCTGGCTCCAAGCACACGACAGAGAGCAACTTTTCATAGGCAAAGAGCAAGAGAGCAAAGTAGAGGAGTAGCAGCAACTCAAGCAGCTAGCTTCTCTTCCCACCTTACATTGAAATGCAAATTACCTGCCCAAAGCAACTGCAGCATCCATACTCACAATAATCAGTCACAAACTCCAGAAGCCACCCCAAGACTTCATAAGGGTTTGGAGGGACAGCTTGATATAACAAGCATCATCTAATAACTTACTACTTCCTTAAGCAAACAATCTTTGCTTATGTTCAGGCATTTATTTTGGGCAGCGAAATTAGTAGAATTCTCAGAGCTGGTGACACAGGTATTGGTGACTTTTGTAACTTGTGTGTACCCATGGTGAGAAAGCTCAACCTAGACAATTTAGTGCATTAAATGCCTTCTCTTCTTAGTTGAGGCTTTGTTTATTAAATGTGTGTGCTGGGAAGACTCCTAAGATTGTCCCCAACACTTCAGTTTTCTTATGTTCATGCTGTTCATGATCTTTGTGAATGTAGGTGGCCTGTTCTCTAAGAGCATAATACTGGGTCCAGTGGACATACTGCCTAATTTTCTACCAAAAGTTTGTATTTTAGTATTATAGCAGCCAGCTATGGATCTCAGAACCTTTCCCAAAGGGACACAAAAAAGCAATCTGTGTGTTCATTTTCTTGGTATAATGAATGACTAAATGTAAGAACACATACCAAAATGGCAAAATGGCCTTGGACTCACCTTCATGCTATGTGGAAAAATTTCTGTTTATGGTGACTTGAACATCACAAATGATCCAATAGATGATATACCATGCCAGAATTTGTTATAAAAATGTTTTCTTTGTTTGGATTGCTGTAGTTCACTATGGCATGATTCAATCAAAGGCACATAAAAAAATAGGTTTTGTCAGTTTTGGAGAAGGTCCAATGGAAATAATCATATTTCTCATGCATGGATCATGAAGATGAGCCCTTGTGGTGATGTATGACAGAAGAGGGGTAGATGATGGTGATGATGATTTATGATGATGTCTTTCCCACTCGCCATGTGACCCAAAGTTGCTATGGCAGTGACATGGAACAATAATTGATGGATATAGTCTCAGTGATTTCAGATGTCCTTGGTAAAGATGCTTGAGAAAGCAGAAATTTGAGCACATATTTAATTAGTCAAAATGTTACAACATAGTCATGCAACCACACTGAATGATCCGATGTTACAAATAGGTATAAAGTACAGTGAAGTTCTTGGGAAGGGTGAAATACAGAATGTTATCATTGCCATTCATTGTTGGAAATCCTACAATACTGAATTTGTAGAGAAATGCTACAAGATACTGCGAAGGCTGAAATATAAGTAAAACATACTGTATACATCAATAGTCATATTCAAAAGTGCATTTATTATAACACCTACCTGGCAGAACTGAAAGCATTCATAGTTATGCTATACTTAGCACAGATTTCTCATGTGATTAAAAGAATGTAAAAGACTTATAGGAAAGTGATGGGTCAAATAGAGTTTAAAAATTTATACTATAATAGATGCTAAGAGTTATTATCCTATTAGTGTTTCATGGAATTCTGCTATCAGGTCCTTATTCACATAGTAGTAAGTTGAACAGACTTGTTGCTCCCATTTTCCAAATTAATTGGAATGTGACATTCAATAATCAGTTTACTTGTTCTCATTTGATGTTGTATTCTCTTTCTTTCTTTCTTTCTTTCTTTCTTTCTTTCTTTCTTTCTTTCTTTCTTTCTTTCTTTCTTTCTTTCTTTCTTTGCAGAGCCAGGGATTGAACTCAGGCCCTTACACTTGCCAGGGAAGCGCTTTTTCCACTGAGCTATCTCCCCAGCCCCTCTGACACATTTTCTAACAAAGCACAAGTTAACAAGCACAGGAACTCTACATAAGAACAATGTGGAAAATCCAAAAGATTATAATTTCAAAATACAGAATTGTATAGCACTGTCTTTGGATTTAGTAAAGACATAACGTTAACTTCATGTATGGCAATGAAAAACAAACTGGTACTGCTGATGTCAACATTTCACCATGATGAAAATACTGATAGAGAAACCTTAAACTGATGGAAATTTTCAACAACAAAAAATATGGGGTAGATGTGATGAGTTATGCAAACACTATGGTGTCACTGAAAGAAAAAAGCTTTGGCTAATTGTTGAATATTTTCCAGTCCTAAATGTGTGTCACAAATACATGACTTATAAAGAAAATAACAAGGTAAAAATATCATGGATAAATTTTCTTAGCAGATTGGTACTGAAGTTCATAAAACATCATTTTTAAACAAATATAAGTAGTTTATTGGTGACATGACAGTAAATAATTCTCCTGGTTACATAAATTGATCTGTGGCAGCTCAGTCAGGAGGGACTATATTCAAAGTGTGTGTGTGTGTGTGTGTGTGTGTGTGTGTGTG
>PVKA01019789.1:0-41439 GCA_004027165.1 Ctenomys sociabilis
AGGGTCTCACTATGCAGCTCAGACAAGGGTTAGGGAGGGAGGGGGAGATAGAGATAGAGATTGAGAGAGAGACAGAGAGACATATAATATTCCAAAAGTGCTTCAAGCCAGGTATGATAGTCAATGCTTGCCAGTACTCAGAAGGCTAAGTCAGGAAGATGATAAGTTCAAGCCCACTTTGGGTAACAGGTGACTTGGCAAGATCCTTTTTCAATATAAAAAGCCACAAGGGCCAGGCATATAGCTCAAGAGTTTAAGTACCTGCCTGGCAAGTGCAAGGTCCCCAGTTCAATCCCTGAGTTCAATCCCCAGTACTGCAAAAATAAATAAATAAATAAATGCAACAAAGGGCTAGTTATGCAGCTCAGTGTGAAGCTTTCGGGTTCAATCTCTAGTACTACCCCTTTCGTAACTGTTTTAAAGTACATCTAAAAAGTAATGAAGTAAATTTCACTCTTTTCTCCCCTCCCTCTCTCTATGTATGATCTATACCTACACACATACCTATAAACATACAAAAAGTAGATTATCTGTCAGTAATGGAATATAGATGATTTTCTTTTCCTTCTTTTGGTATTCAGTGTGTTGAGAGAGAAAATGGTTTGTTTTCTCCTCTACCACCCACATGTTCATTTATTATATACCTGACATTGCAGACTGATAAAGAGGCTTTGCAACATTATTATTATCATTATCATTATTATTATTATTTTGACACAAAAGTCTCACTAATGCAGTTCAGGTCAACCTTGAACTCACTGTGGAGCTCAGGTTGACCTTGAACTTGCAGCAATCCTCCTGCCTCAGCCTCCTGAGTGCTAGAATTACAGGTATCCTCCCCCAAGCTTGCAATACATTTTTTTCCCCTGTATTTAGTACAGGGTCTGCAGGACCTCACTGTGTATATTAGACTCAGTGATCCTCCTGTTTACAGCCTCCAAAGTACTGGGATTACAGGCTTGGGCCACCACTCCCAATCTTGGGTGCCATCTTAGTGCACTCTGGGGGCAGGGCCAGCATGGCATGCAGGGGAGTGAAGGCCACTGTGCTCTACCTAAGCAGGTGTGCAACACATTTTTTTTTTTTTTTTTTGTGGAACTGGGGATTGAACTCAGGCCCTTGATCTTGCCATGGAAGCACTTATTCCACTGAGCCATCTCCACAGCCCCATGCAACACATTTTTCTGGAACAATTATTTACCTATCTGAAGGATTAAATTTTACTTACTCTATATACAAGATTAAACTAATTTAAACAATTGTTTTGTCTTTTATTTTTAATTTTTTTGTCTTTAAAAACATTTTTTAGGGACCAGGGAGATAGCTCAGTGGCATATGCACCTGCCTGGCAAGCACAATGTCCTGAGTTCAATCTCCAGTACAAAAAAATAAAATAAAAAAAATTTTGTTTGTCTTTTTGAGACAGGGTTTCACTACGTAGTTCAGGCTGGTCTTGAACTCACAGCAATTCCCCTACCTCAGCCTCCTGCCTGAGCCTCAGTCTCCCGAGGGCTGGAATTAACAGGCATGTGTCTCTGCTCAGATCTATAAGACTAAATTCAGATGGATTAAATATATGTAAAAGCAAACATATAAATGATTTTAAGAAAATTTTAATTTTCTTCTTTATGTTTTGCTGTTTTCCCCCAAATTTTGGCCTCCTATTACTTGACAATAGCCCAAACTAATGCTTTTAGAGCCAAATGAGTTTATTTATTCTTCCTACTTAATGTATGCGTAGAGAACCTTCCCGAGTGCTGTGTGGAGAGTTGATATTTGCTCTCATATTCTAGACCTGCCCTGAAGAAATGGAAGAACTGTGTGGCGGAACCAGAATTCAAAGCCAGCTCCCTCAGGCCTGGTGGCACAGGCCTCGAGCCCAGCACTCTGGGAGACAAAGGCAGGATTTCTAATCCAACTGGGCAACTGAGCAACTTACAGATAGGGTTCTGTCTCAAAAAGGTCTAGGAATATAGCTTTATGCAAAGACCCTGGGTTCAATTTTCAGCACTAGAGGGGTATATTAAAGCCAGCTTCTCTTAAATTGGGGGGTGTCAACTGTGGCGCAAGCTGAAACAGCCATACGATCTTTCCCGACAAGTATCCGCACATCGGGCTGGGTGCAGGGGTCTCCTGTGCGCTACGTGCCCTGAGAAGCCGAGGTCTGGGATGGACAACAGCTGGCTGGAGGCAGGGCTGGGCTTCTGGCTCCCACCGCAGTCCATCACCTGCCCTCTCCTCGGAGTCCTGCTCTGAGGCCTCCCTGCGTGGCGTGTCTCCCTGCAGGTGACCATTGAGGTGATGGAGGATGCCCAGGCTGAGGTGGAGATGGATCTGCTGGCCGAGCCCGGCAATCGCTGGCCCCAGGACAATCCTAGGTGGCAGCCTACCAAAGAGCTCTTCTGGCCCCTCTTCTGGGGCTACCTGGAGGGGGAAGCGGGGGCTACTGGCCTCAAGGGTGGAGCCCCAGGGGAAGAGGAAGAGGGAGAGGAGCAGCACCTTGTGAAGCACAGAGAGCCCGAGGATCAGGAGGGCGATGAGGACGAGGACGAGGAGCCGTGGTCCAGCGGGGCCACAGGCGGCTGGGCCCAGCACTGGCGGGGCCCTGGGGACTGGGCCTTCGAGGAGCCAGACCACTATGGTGAGCACCCCACCGCGGTGTCCCTGGTTGCTGCCTTCCATCCTGAGCGCAAGTGGCAGCAGCCAGAGCGCTGAGGGTTTCTCTACAGGGGGCGCTGGGGAGCAGGAGCTTACAGATCCTCTTATGGACTCCAGAGCGACATTAGGGCAGCTTGCAAAACTGGAGCTTCTGTTTGTTTTCTAAAAACATTTGACCTTCAGAACAGCCTTGAGTCTCCTAAATTTAATATATATATATATACAGCAAAGAGGAATATTATTAATCTTAGCACTCACAGCTTATTTTCTTTTTCTTTCTTTTCTGTATTTTAGAGAAGGGTCTACAGGGTGTTCAGGGTCTCACTACTAGATCAGACTGGTGATCCACTTGTAATCCCAAGAGCTGGGATTAAAGATATGCACCACTACGGCCAGTCTCAATTGCTATCTCAGCATGCCCCAGGGGCACCCCCGCCCCCCACACTGCAGGCCTGGGGATTGAAACCCTGGCCACTGTGCCTGCTTGCAGAAGCTTTAATTCACTGATCTATTTGGCCAGCCCCCTCAACTTATTTTCAATGTGGATTTTAGTCCTGGGTCTGCTCTGCACCAGCTGAGCAAAGGCCCAGGGAGATAGCTCAGTAGAATACCAGCTGAGCAAAGGCCCAGGGAGATAGCTCAGTAGAATAGGTGCTCACCTGGAAAGCACAGGGTCCTGAGTTCAATCTCCGGTGTTGCAAAATAATAATAATAATAATAATAATAATAATAATAATAATAGGTTAGTTGCAAGAGTACTGAGTCACTATTCATAAAACACCAGAAAAGCATTGGCCCTTCTTCTTCTTCTTCTTCTTCCTCCTCTTCTTCTTCTTCTTCCTCTTCTCCCTCTTCTTCCCCTCTTCTTCCTCTTCCTCCTCCTCTTCCTCTTCCTCTTCTTCTCCTTCCTCTTCCTCTTCCTCTTCTTTTTCCTCTTCTTCCCCCTCTTCTTCCTCTTCCTCTTCCTCTTCTTCTTCTTCTTTTCTTCTTCCAGAAACCCAGGGTGATGAGCCTGTTTCACCCTGATGAGTCTGATTTGCCCGAGGTGCAGCATGCCTTGCATGCCATGGCAGTCTTTTTCCCAAGACTCTGGGTCTTGTCTTTGGACCTAGGTGGCTGTGATTAAGACCAGGTTGTGACAGTTCTTCCCATTGCAAAATAATGTGATCTGAAAGAATTTTTGGGGCATTCAGCCTTTCTCCTATTCATTTTCGTAAGCCTGGTGCCAGTCTGCTGTGGCCTGCCTGAAAGCTGGGGGTGAGCCAACAGCAGCCCCAGGTCTCAAGCCTTGTGTGGTCTGAGGGCTGCAATCCCACACGCAGTATCTCAGTCTCCTCACATCTAGGTGCCTCACAGGGGGGCAGTAGGTAGGGACACCCTTCCCCAGTGCCAGGGAAGTATTGTCACCCCAGATTTCACACTTTTCTTTTCTTTTTTTTTTCTTTTTTTTTTTTTTTTTGTGGAACCAGGGATTGAACTCAGGCCCTTGTGCTTGCCAGGGAAGCACTTATTCCACTGAGCCATCTTCCCGGCCCCCAGGTTTTGATTTACATAAAAACTACAACCCAAGCCAGGCGCAGTGATACATGCCTATAATCCCAACTATGTATCTGGGAGGCTGAGGCAGGAGGCAGAAGTTCCAAGCCAAACTGAGCAATTTAGACATTTCCTTGAAAATGTAAAAAGGGCTGGGGATGTTGCTCAGTGTGAGAATGCCTCTGGGTTTCATCTCCAATAGGGCAAAACAAAGAAGCATCTGTAACTTGGAGATGTAGGAGGTCTTGTCGGAGGTGACACGAATGGAGGTCAGGTAGCTTTTCTTATGCATGGCTGTGTTCAACTAGAAACCCCAGCAACTTGGACTTCAGTCACTGAGGAAGGGGTACTTTTCACTTACTTGCACCGGTGTGCCCTGGGGGCCCTATGCACTTACACTCAGCTTCCTGCCTTGACCCAGACTATGAGCCCCAGGAGGAGTGGAGCCCCTGGTCCCCCTGCAGTGGGAGGTGCAGCAGTGGCAGCCAGCAGAGGACTCGGCCCTGTGGCTATGCCTGCATTGCCACCGAGTCCCGAATCTGCAACCTACCCCCCTGTCCTGGTGAGGTGAGCCCCAGCCCCTGCATCAGAATGCTTGGTATGGCTTAGACTCTGGCTTGCAGGCCCTGGGAATGTGGGTGTCGAGCTCTTATTGCAGGAGTGGGGCTGGGGAGGGGAGGTGGGAAGCTCACAAATACGCTGGTCCTGTCCCAGGCCTGTCCCAGCAACTCTGGACATCAGCGCATAGTAAGGGCTGGAGTTCCCCCTTTGGGAGCTAGAGGTGCCCTGGGATGCCACGGCCTGGCCTCCTCTCTTCCCAAAGGTGCTGAGCATGAGGACACCTTGGGCTTCCCCAGCAGAGGGTTACAGCCCCCGGCCTACAGTGCTATGGACATGCTTGGCCCAGGTCAGTGAGGGGCAGGGGGTGAGGGGAGAACACTTCTCAGGTGGTTGAGTTTCAGATGGCAGGGACGAGGCCTCCCTCCACCTCTGAGGTGGGCCCACTGGGTTTCCCAGCCTGTGCTCCTCTAGAGGCCATCGGTTTTTGTGTCAGATCCATTTAGTTACCATCCATTGTGATGGCAACTAGAGCTTGGAACCCCTTAGGGATGTTTGTCTTCCCTGGTGGCATGGTGGGGAAGGGGAGGGACTTTTCTTTTTAGAGGGGAAGGGACATTCTGACTTCTTCCTGGTCACCTTTTTGGAGGCTTCTGGGCAGGCTCTGTCTGGGTAGTGGATACAGTGCTATCAAAATGGGTCAGGTGAATCTGTGTCTCTTGGTCTCACTGCACCTCCCAAGACAGGTAAGCAGGGACCGCTGGGGGACACGCGTGACCTCCCAGGTACAGCACTGCAAAGCAGGCTCCAAAGCTCTGGGGCCCAAGCAGAAGGGTCAGTTCACTCTGTGGCCAGAATCAGAGGCCACAATTTCCCAGGGAGAGAGAGAGGTGGAGGGTAACATAGACAGAGGGAGGCCAGGAGCCAGGGGCAAGTGAGGGCCTGGGACCGTGGCACACACCTCCATTCCCAGCTCTTTGAAGCCAGCCTGGGCCACTGAACAAGACCCCTCGAAACAGAAACAAGAAAACAAAATAGAACAAATCAAGTGTGGATTACTGGTTAAAACATTGAAAAATGCTATCTTAACTGCTGGTTTAAAAGCCCACTTACAGGGCCATGGAGATGGCTTGGTGGAATAAGTGCTTCCCTGGCAAGTGTGCAAGGGTCTGAGTTCAATCCCCAGTTCTGCCAAAAAATGTACTATATTTTCAGTGACAGTAGCTGGCTTCAGATGCTGTCAGATGTGGGGTGGCCCTTGAGCATCCCCTAACCTGGTTTGGGTCCTTCCAGTCCTATCCTTAAGGCCCGAAGTCATGCCTCTGTCTCAGCCAGGATCTTGGCCTCTTCTCCTTATTACCGACCCCAAGAGTCCCCATGCTGCCTTGAGGCTGTGACCAGCTGCCCTGCCACACCTTCTTGCCCTCTGCAGATATGGACAGCTGTGAGAAGTGGCTGAACTGCAAGAGCGACTTCCTAGCCAAGTACTTGAGCCAAGTGCTGCAGGATCTGCCCAGCTGCCCCTGTGCCTACCCTCTGGAGGCTGTGTCCAGGGCAGTGAGCTTGCAGGATGAGCGCCAGGGCCGCACCTTCCGGTGGAGGGACGCCAGCGCCCCGCACGAGCGCCTAGACGTGTACCAGCCCACAGCGCGCTTCTGCCTGCGCTCGCTGCTGTCGGACGAGAGCAGCACCCTGGCTGCCCAGCACTGCTGCTATGACGAGGGCAGCCGACTGCTGACTCGAGGTAAGGGTGCTGGTGCGCCCGACCTGGTCAGCACTGACTTCTCCCCGGAGCTGCACTTCAAAGTGGACACGCTGCCCTGGATCCTGTGCAAGGGGGACTGGAGCCGCTACCACGCAGTGCGGCCACCCAACAATGGCCGGGCCTGCGCTGACAACCCCCCCGAGGAGGAGTACCTGGCACAGTTGCGGGCAGCCAAGGAGTACTAAGGAAGGTTGCAAGTGGGAGAACCCTGCTCCTAGCCCTTCTCCCCACCCTCGTCCCAATTCAACCAGGGGAGATCATCTGGTGCTGCACAGCCCCTGGTCGTGACCTCTGGGAGCTCAGGTCCCGGCATTCCCTGGGGGAGAAAGTTGAAGGGTATACAGGGCCCAGTCTGGGGTGCGTTGGAAATGTGTGTACACTCTTGTTTCTTGGGGCCTCCTCTCTTGACTGCATGGCAAAGCTGCCACGCCTGGACTCTCTTACCCTGGCTGTGCACATAGGGGTGGCCAGAGCCTTCCGGACACATCCTGATTGCCAGGAGCTGCTGCAAGCATCTCAGACACCCATCCTAGCTGAGCAGGGAATGAGGGGGACAATAAGAAGAGCCGCTTCTTTCATCTGGCCCTACAGCTGCCTCTTGCCAAGTGACATCAGCGAATGACTGCGCTTCCTTGACTGGGTGGGGCTCCTCTCATCCCTCCCCCACCAGGAACCACTGCAGAAGGGGTGTCTTAGCTCGAGGCTGCCCCCTTCTGGAGGACACACATCAGCCTGAGACCTGAGTAGCCAGAGGGGCGGAGACGGTGTCACCCAATTCTGATCCCTCTCCTTTATTCAGCACCTTGTGTTCTGCCCAGTGGGAGGGACTGGCAGGGCTCAGGATGGGCTTAGGGCTCATGGGCTCAAGTGCCTGTAGTGAATGTAAACCAGCAGTCCATTTGAGGGGCACAACTGGGAGCATTTGGGTGGTTTTTGTTGGATTTACGCCACTGTGCTGTCACCCAGCACACTGACACACACAGACCTGGGAGGAAAAGGCAACTCTCTGAGCACATCCTGTTCCTCTTACTGGCATCACCCAAACCACACTTTCTTGCCCTTTAGAGGGATGAAATGTCAAAACCCCATCTGTCCTTGTTCATTAAAAGGTAAAGGACTTCAGTTCTAGTCCCTGGATAGCAGCCCTGAAGCTCTTGGGGATCCTCAGCAATAAAGCACTTTGTTTTCCAGTTCTGTCTCATGGAAGATGGGGTGTAGGGAGCCTTTGCTTACCACACAGACCAAGCTCTCGAAGGTTGCATTTGTAATTGCCCAGTGCACAGCTGGTTCGTGAAACGCCTGGGTAGACCAGGAGTGGGGAGTGAGCCTGCAACATCTATAGAGGGCTGCCTTCAAGGCTGAGCGGAGTTGGCTGGATCTCAGGGCAATGTTCACACTTATCTTTGGTCACACAAGCAAATGGCATTTGCTCCACAGGAAAGCAGTCCCCAGTAATTAGCTGTGAAGGGATCCAAATGGAGCTGCTCAAGACTACACCTGTGAAAGGAAAGGAGCGGCACACCTCATGCTGCCTTTGTTGATACCCTTGCCGGGTATTCCATTGTCTCCTTGCACACTGAGGAAAGCAGAGTGAAGGAAGGCCTCCGCCTGGAGCTCAGAACCACGTGGCCACTTGCCATGTACCTAAAAGTAAGTTGTTCCTCTGGTCCTGGGAGACTATGCAACTGGAAGATTCAGCAGTCAGAGAAGACCGGCTCTCTGTCACTAAGTAAAAGCCACGTTCACACTCTTTCTGCCATCTGAGGATTTCAGTGGCACTAACACAGGGTTGGGAGTACAGTTAAGTGGAACAGGGCCTTGGCTGTGGCCCTGGGTTCAATCTCCAGCACCACACACACAAGATTAATGCGTGCATGTTTCGATTTTTTCTTTAAAGGGAAAGGGGCTTTATTATCTTGGAGGTCACGGAGAGAATTTGGGGAGGCTAAGGAACTCTGTCTTTTTCTTTTTCTTGAGACTAGAATCTTCCCGTGTTGCCCAGGTTGCCCTTGTTGCCTGGGTTCAAGCGATCCTCTCACTTCATGCCCCACTGTACCTGGCTTGTTTTAATTATTTTTGGCAGAAACTTTTTTTTTTAATACAAGGTAGAGATACCCCAGTATTTCAGAACTACAAATCCTTCTAATAGAATTTACAACGGCTCTTACCACTGTCTAAATCAAATCAATACCTAATGGTTGTCTATTACCCAAACTAAATTTAAAATTATAATGTAAGCAACACACAAAACTACAGGCATGATAAGTCATGGAAAGAAACTAAAGAAAAGGGGGCAGAGCAGGAATCCTGAAGGGGCTTTGGAGTAAGTTAGCTCAGAAAGTGTTCATTCAAGCTATCCAAAGGAGAAAGGGAGCCAGTGCAGGCGGCTGTCGCCTCATGAACACCTGTGTAGGTGGAGGAGCAGCCCCGAAAGGGGGGTGGTTGTCACTCATCCCAGGAAAGAGGACTCCAACGGCCAGTACCAGAGTCAGGAAGCCCATGAAAGCAGAGAGGGTCCCTCCTTCCCTTCTTCTCCAACATCAGTCGCCTCACTGGTCTGAGCCTCAATACCAGGAGCTCACCTGTGGCCCCAGCACCATCGCATCGGCGTTTCTACCTTAACAAGCTGATTTTGCCCAGTCTTTCCCTTCATTTGCTTCATTAAGGGCCCTAGGCAAGGTCAGATCAGTCAAACTGAATCTCACTAGGGTTGAAAGCCACCAAGGGTACAAACCCTACCTGAGCCTGCCAACACCTTGTCTCCTGAAAGCGGACATTTCAGATCTTCTGCTCCGTTGGTCACAATCGGGCTGTGATATGCTACTTTGCCTCCTCCATTAGTTTGGTTTTCTTTGCAGGTTGACATGTGTCACAAAATTTATCCCTCGTATCAGAATCATCTGTGCTATTAAGATGCAGGTTCAGGGGGGCAGGGAGATGGCTCAGGGAATAAGCGCTTGCCTGGCAAGCACAGGGTCCTGAGTTCAATTCCCGGCTCCACCAAAAAAAAAAAAAAAAAAAAAAAAAGAGTTGCAGGTTCATGGGCTACGTGACACTCCTGAGTAAGACTCTCCAGGAGTGGATATACTTTTCTATAATCAACAGGTTTCCCCAGGGGGTTCTTAGAGGGTGGAGAACTGGTGGGCTGAGCCGGTGTTCTGAATTACCAGTTCTGGTGTAAGGAAACAATGCTTGGAGCTTCAAGTTCACAAACAAGCAAGCAGCATCCATCTGCTCAGTGCCACCAGGTGCTGGTGCTGCTACGTGCATCGTCTTAAATGCTTTCACAAGGTGCTTATCACATTCACTTTACAGATAAGCAATCCGCCCAATCTGGCTAGGAAGTAGGACATTTATTATTCAAGCCAAGGCCATGCTTTTATTTTCTGTAGCATCATTCTGCTTTCTTAGATTTAGAGAGCTAACTGAAATATCAGCAAGATGGTACGGACAGGAACTGAAGAACCATTTGGTCCTGGAGATGAGCCCTGTTACTGTCACATGACAGACTGGTAAATCAGGGCGATGGCTTTTACTACGGTGCTGTAATCTCTTCACATTTTCTTCAGAGTATTCTGTAACTGTTAACTTGCCAGACGGCTCCAGCTTTTTAATGATCTGTGTTGATTTGATTCAAGCTGTAGTCCAACTTTTTTTTTTTCCTTTAATTGAAAGATGTCTTTTTTAGACTGTGAAAGAAATGTCATGACAAACTAGGCATCACTGAATTCAGTCCAGCACGCATCTGAGTAAGCCGCAAGAAGAGGGTCTTTAGGGATATGGATGAACCAGGCTGCAGCTCTCAAGATTTTCTGCCTTAACTACATTTTAGCCAAACTGAGATTAGCTAGCAATCTAATACAACAGGTGAAGACAGATGATGAAAACATGGGCAACTGCAGGAGGTAGCAGGTGGCCTTGGAGGGCACTGACACGAGTACAGAGGCCAGGGCAGGCCTCTGGAAGTGACTCTCCCTATTTAGGGAGTTTTGCCTTCCTTCTGTGTGGTAGTCCAGACTCCAGGAGTACACACTTGGCACACAGCCTGTGCTCAGGAAATTGCTTATTGGTGCCAGGCATTTAGAACTACTTTAACAAGACCTTTTTTCCCCCCTAGTGCTGGGGTTTTGAACTCTGGACCTTAAAGCATACTAAGGGCTTTTATCACTAATCTCCTTTTTCAAAAATTTGGACAAATTCTTGCTAAGTTGCCTGGCGACCTCCCACTAGCAAGCCTCCTGCTTCACTCCCCTAAACAGCTAGAATTACAGGCATGAGCCACCTACTGTGCTCAGCTTCTTCCTTTGGGGGTGAGGAGGTACTGAGAGATCTGGATTTTTCTAAAATACAAGTCTTTATGGGAATGAACCAACATGGCAGCAGTGTTTCCACCTAAGCCTGGGCTCTGCAGTCAGCCCATTCCAAATCCCAATCCTGCAGTGGCAGCTTGTGGGGGCTGTGCTGCTGTTTAACGAGAGGCTTACCCACAGTGTATGCAGAAGGAAATTCACGGTTTAAGTTCTTGTGAAATAAGTGATGGAACCCATCTCACTGGACTTTATGGGGATGAAGTGAGCAGATGGGAGGAAGCTATTTCACGCCCAGTACACAAGTGCCAACAGAAGCTACCCTAGATTGGCAACATCGTTTCTACATCTCAAGTCAGCTCCTGTGGTTATCTTTGCGAGGCAGGAAGAGGCCATGGAGAGTGGAGGGCGCAGGACACCCCCAGTGGGGGCCGCCTTACCTGTACAGGTATAGGACAGCTTTTTGCAGGCTGCAGGATCAAGCTGGACTGGCTCGAGGGTGCCTGCTGGTGAGAAGCAGGTTCCCTCTATGCCTTTTGTTATCTACTCTTACTTAAAACCCAGGCCTTTGGTACCTGGCCCTCTTTTAAAATTCAAAGCCAGGAACATAGCTCAGCAGCACAATGCCTGCCTGGCAAGCCAGAGGTCCTGAGTTCAATTCCTGGCTCCCAAAATGTAAAAAATCCAAACTCCAAACCAAAAAACAAAAAAAATCCCATAAAATTAAAAACCTTCAAAAGAAATCAGCACCAACTCCTCAACGAACGCAGATGCCAGATATGTTTTTAAAATTACGTTTATTTAGCGTATGTACACATAAAAGAGAAATTACCCTCTGACCCCACCCAGCAGAAAACATGCACAAACCCAAGGTATATGTGGAGGAGAGGGCCCCGGCCCCAAGTTAGCAGTTGGGATGATACAATCCTGTGAGTCACTAGCCCCAGTCAGAAATGTTGGGCAGGCCGGAGCCCCCTGCTGCCAGCCCTAAAACAAGCGTGCACCATAGCCAAAGGTCTGTTTGATGCCCTCAAAGTAGTACCGCTGCCAGCCCTGCCGCGTCCGCTCTTCCTCGGGGGCAGGGATGCCCCGGCCTTCCATGCATAGCTCAGTCTCTCCGTTCTTGTCAAGGAAGGTCAAGGTGATGGTGGCAAAGTGTCCTGTGTGGGGAAGGTGGAACGGAGGGTGGGTGGTTCAGATCCAGGGTTTCCATGTAGGTTTATAACCAGACAGAAAAAACATTCTGGGAACATCAATGAAGAAGCATGCTCACTTACCTTCTGGCCAAGATTTAAACCTCCACTTCATCACGATATGTTTCTCAGGGACCTAAAATAATCAAAGTGCTCGGTCTACAGTAGGCTGCAGCATACTCAATCCTACCTACAGTTAGCCATCTGCCTTTCTATGCTCTATCACCTGTGAACCGATATTGTTTACAAGAGAATTCAAATGACAGCATTCTTTTGAGAAATAAAATATGGAATTAAGTCTTAAATTTTACCAACTAAGCTGAAAAAAAGGACAAAGTCACTTACCAATCCAACCCAAGACTGGGGCTTGAAGATACTCACCAGATCAGTAAACTCCCCAGAGACGTTGCCATCCACCATGTGAAACTTCCCACCTTTGTCTGCTTCTAGCATGGCAGGAGCATGGGTGAAGGCCTGAACCAGCTGGGGTGGGGGAGGGGAGATGTGCGATTTTCAGTGGGATGCAGGGATAGATGTCACTGAAACCTGTCTGCCTTAACTCCCATTTCCAAAGATGCCATTCTACCCAGTGAGCAGGTTTCTCTTTCTTTTGTTCCACCACAGACCAGGTTTTGCCCTTTGTACTTCTTTCTGAATCCATGATGCCATTACTTTAGGCAATTCATTTTTAAAAACTGGACCAGGCATGCTAATGTCAGCTATAATCCCAGCACTCTGGGAAGCCAAGGCAGGAGGACCAAAAGTTATAGCCTAGCTATAACTACTTAGCTAGACCCTGTCTCACAATGAAAAAGGGCCAGAGTATAGTTCCAATCCCAGTGCTGCAAACAAATCCCCAAAAGATTCAGTCAGTGGTTCCCGTTTACACAATGCAAAACTATACAAGCACAAAGTGCAGTGAATGAACTTATCTCCTCTGTACCGTGAAAGGTTAGATCAAAGTCACAAAATGACAGACCGTCACACCTACCTCTTGGGTGGTAAACACTCTGTACAGCTCCTCTGGTGATGTCAAGAATGTTTCTCTAAGGGTGATCTTACAAGTGGGGATTTTGACACCAACAGGTTTGGCCTGGGTTTTTGAAGGAGCAGACTTAGCCTGTAAAGGGTTTAGTGAAAAGGGTGTTCAGAGTGATGGTGAAATCTTGGGGACAGACTTTCCAAGCAATCTCACAAATTACACCTCCAAAGCTATTAGCAAGTAGAGCTGAAAGGAATTTGTATGTGTAGATGTTTCAGTCATAAGAGAACTCTTTCAGAAATATCCATAGTTCCTACCAAAAACAATCACTCTAGGAGGAGTACTCATTAAAAACCCATCAGCTACAGGGGCCAGCGAGATAGCTCAGTGGACTAAAGCTCCTGCTTAGGCAAGCACGCACAGGGACCAAGGTTCAAACCTCACCCCCAGGGCAGGATGAGTTTGCCAGTCTGAACAGGAGTAATGGCATAAAAAAAGCTTACAAAAAGAAAAAAAAGCTGGGGAGATGGCTTAGTGGAATAACTGGTTCCCCAGCAAGCAAAAGGGCCTAAATTCAATCCCTGGTTCTGCCAAAAAACAACAAAAAAGTCCAAATTATCAGCTACAGGAAAAGCCCACTATCAGGTATTTCTGAAGAATTCAAGATTAACTCTCAAACAGCATGTCCATGCTTAACTATGACCCCTGCACTCAGGAGGCTGGGGCAGGATTGCCAAGAGTTTGAGGCCAGCCTGTACAATAGCAAGACCAAAAAAAAAAAAAAAAGGAGGAGCCGGGGTGTACTGTACTTGCCCACCATATTCAAGGATCTGGCTTTCATCTTCCATCCTCCCTCCACCCACCCCCTAAAAAAGATAAAACAAAGCAAAAAAATCTTGGAAGCAGCCAGGCATGGTGGTACACACCTGTAACCCCAGCGTTCTGGGAGGGTGAGGAAAATCACCTCGTTGGAACCCAGTCTTGACAACTTAGCAAGATCCTATCTCAAATTTAAAAAAAAAGTGGGCTGGGACATAGGTCACTGCAAGGGTTCTGGGTTCAATCCCCATTGTGTGTGTAGGGTGGCACCTAAACTAAGCAGTTTCCCAGAATTTGCTAATTCCAGAATATTCTTCATTATGCTGACAAAAGGCTGTAAGGGCTCCTAGCCAAGTACTGAACTCGAACCATAAATTCTTTATCTGTAGATCAGATAAACCAATTTCCCGGTGGATATAGTTAGTGATTTAACTTTCTAATACTTTAATAAAACCTTTAGTATCAAAGTATGAACACAGCAACACCACAGTTTGAAAATATACTGAAAAATTCTGCAAATGAAGACCATGTTGTGCTCATAATCTAACTGGAATGCAATCAAAAATCACACCCCAAAGTCCTCTGCAGCTTCACTCTGTTCTAGGGTTCCATCATAAATGGGGGAAAACAAAACAAAAAAACCCAATCTGGTTAAGGACAGTTAGATACACGCTGCACTGGCTTCAAGGTTAGGATCAGAGAAAGCTGATATAAAACAAGAAGGAGCAACTGCCTACTCCTCCTTGCCCCTGGAATGCTGTTTACCTTGCGTGCCTCAGTTTTCAGCGCTGGCTGCCCTGGTGGGTCTACTGACTCTCCATTCACTGTTGGTAAGATCATGCCCTGGGTGAACTCTGAAAAGACAAAATCCCAACTCGTGGAATTTATTTCTTAGCATCTGAGGTGGATGTTTCATTATAGCCTAACAAACACAGCTGTCTTAAGGGATAATGAAATGGTGACAAGAAAAGAAGTTAATGAACTTTACAACTTTACCACTAGTTTATGCCAGAGAAATTCCTGAGTGTATGCTGTGGAATATGGTACATTCACTGGTATCATTTTTAAAAGCTTAAAATGCTGATCCACTGACCCAGTTGGAAGCGTTACAATTTGTTAAATGTATCTGAGGTCTACTACCAGAAGTAGTCAGTGAATGGCATGGCACTTATGAGATTCTAAGAGTGGGTAACTTATCCCACACTTAGGGATGTGTATTTAGTTCCTTTCCACTCTGCCTTACTCATGATAGCAGAACAGCTATCATGAGTCATACCACTGGAGATACTAGTTCCCACTCAGAGTTAATTACTTTCTACGGTGGTCCCCACTGATGGTCATTATACATATTCCAACACCAACACCAGAACAAAGTGACACAAATGAGACCTTAGGGCAGAGCTGAGCTGACCACTAGTCTATTTTTTTTTTTGTGGAACTGGAGATTGAACTCAGGCCCTGTGCTTGCCAGGTAAGCACTTATTCTACTGAGCTATCTCTCTAGCCCCAACTAGTCTTAACAATTTAAACGTCCTAACCTGGCAAATACATATTAGAGTTGTCTAGGACTAGACTCAAGGGCTGTGCTGTTCAATGGAAATGCAACATGAGCCTTCTTGTAGTTTTAAGGTTTCTAGCAGGCACAGTAAAAACTGAAATTAATTTTACTTGTATATTTAGCCTAATGTATCCAACTACTATTTCAACATGTTATTACTATTAAAAGATTATTGTGATTTTTTTGTACCATGTCTTCAAACTACACTGTATTTTATGCTCCCAGCATATCTGGATTTGGACTAACCACATTTGAAGAGTTTAAGAGCCAACACATTACACAATGCAGCTCTGATCTTTGCCTTCTCAGTTTAAAGATTGACTTGAGATATGAAGTAAGTACCCAACCCCAAAATCTTTACCCATTTGCCCAAGAAAGGATAGGTCAAACCCCTTAGTCAAAGCATGGCAAGTAGAAGATTGTCTCCTTAAGGTATTTTTAACTACTCAATGGATACCTGTTTTGAGGGTGCTGATGTAAATTCCCACTGCTTCTCTTAGAAGTTTCACCCCCTCTTCCTTCATTAAGGCAACGAGATTTGTGTCAGGCTCATCTTTGGCAAGGCTCACACTAATCTGAGTGAAAGATAAGAAGTAGGTGGTAAAAAAAATTGAGGGACATCCCAGGATGTGTATGATGCTGACATTTCCAAAGAAAATGGTAGCATTGGAGCATTCACACAATCCCCACAGCGTTCCTTCTTGCACCTTCTCTGCTGAGTTAACTATGACTAACATTAGAACCCATTTTAATTGGCTAAAGTAAAAACAAAGGGTGCTGCTTTGAAGCTTTCAATGGCACCATATACCAAGAAAAGCTTCTGTAGATTGGGGTTCTGAGTGCTAGACAAAGGCTGGGCTACTAACTTTAATTCACAGGTCATTTTTCCCATCTGAGAATGAGGCTAGGGATGACTCAGATGAGAAATTAGGAAGCACAAACCTCTACTTCATCCACACTGTTTTCATCAGACAAATTGGGAATCTCCACATGTCCCTTGTACTGTACTCCTGACTTAGAGGTACCTGTCAAAAGCAATGCAAAGTCATTAGTCTCCTCCTCTGCAGGTGTGCTAAGGTCCCACGAGACTACTACCCTATTTAAGCTTATTTTGGAGAACTAAACTTTCTTTAGTCTGAGGGAAAGCTACCCATCAGGTGTAATCAAGCCCCTGCCACACCAATGTCTTTTCTTCACCTCATTACTGGAGATCACTTATGTTATTAAAGTGTGGGACCAAGAACTATATAGACTGGGTACTAGTATGAATTTATTCTAATGTGACTGACCGATTAGGAAACAATCGCACCATCAGAATTTCATTTTTCTTTTGTGTGATTTCATCTGTGAGAAACACTAGATGCACACACAGAAAGAAACACTCAGCTGAACCAAGTTGTTTAGGAAGACACACAACCTCAAATAGCGACTTCCCAACAACTTCAGTTTACCAAGTAATAAACCTCAGACATAAACAGCTGGTATTATAACTACTTTTGATTTTAGACGGCTCTCCTAGCACTTCACAACAGCTATCAAGCTACCACCTTTCTGAGGCCCCAGTTTCTCAAGGAAACTTCATGTCTTTTTCAAGGCAAAACAGTATTATTGTATTAATGTATTTCTTTTGGGTGGTACCAGGGATTAAACTCAGGACCTTGTGCTTGCCAGGCAAATACTTATTCCACTGAGCTATCTTCCCAGCCTGTTTATTTCTTATCATTTACCTGTGCGTGCTTTTTTTTTTTAATTTTTAAAATTCTTTTTATTTATTTGATACAGGGTCTTGCTACACAGTTCAGACTCAGCGATTCTCCTATGTCAGCCTTCCCAGCACTGGAATTACCATCATGCCCAGTTTCAGTGGCTGGCACAACATGCCTGATGTCTGGGGCCAGCAGAGCATGTGGTATCAGGGATTGGATCAGGGTCCTTGAGCTTCTCAGGCAGGCACTTGGACTGCCGAGTTATCTCCCTGGCCCTACCTGTATATACTTCCTACGTACCACTGTCAAAGAGACATTAAATCAGAAGACAGATATGAGAGCCTTAAATTACAGTCACACATAAGTTTCATTAGAACAGTAACCTAACCTGTCAAATTCACACTGGAGGAATCTTAGAAAATAATCAAGAGTAGAAAAATCTGCCTTTTAAGTCCTTTCTGAGGTAGATATAATAAGCTCAAGGAAATAGTCATGTGTCTCAACTTTTCAACAAAGACCAGGACTCCAATGCTAAGCCATGTCACTAGGGGGGGACACATGAGACCTAAAGATAGAAATCTACTTAGTGTCCCACAGTGGCAGACAAATAGTGCTTCATTCCAAAAATCTTCAAAGCAGCCACTGTCTTCTCCTTTCAAGAATTTTTGACTCCTCAAAAGCTTTCTCTCCATGTATTTAACCCCCGCCCTGATGGCTCTGCTAATTTACTTACCTGTCCAGTTCAGTTTGATGCTCCATTCATAAAAGAAGATGAGTTTGCCTTTTCGATTGTTAATGGACGCCTCTCCATCAAGCTTGCTTACTTCTGTCACCTCACATTTGCCTTCCTCATTTTGCACTCGTACTGCTAGGAAAAGTGTTTTCAGCTTTTCCGTGGACCAATTTGATGCATCCCTCTCTGTCCTGCAAAACAGAAAGAAAGCTATGGACCAGCAACAGAATGGAGGATATGCTTGATGCTCTATGCAAGAGAATGTCAGGCTAAAGGAGACCTGTCAGTCTGAAAAGAATGTAAAACTCTGGTTCAGGTTCATTATATTCACAAACACATTTGTTTTAGGAAGACAAAGTATTATATTTTGCCAACAGAATGGATCAAACTAAGTGGAAAGTTATGCTTTCCATTCTCAGCATATTTGATGCTTTAATATGGCACCCCCATCTGACCGAGAGAAAAACTGCACGTACTTCTGAAGTCAGGAGCAAACTAGACCACAGGACACAATATTTTAGCTTAAAAACCCAGTAAAGAATAAACCAGTCAGGTCTGGTAGCACATGCCTATAATCCCAGCAATCGGAAGGCTGAAGTATGAGAATTACTGTGAGTTCCAGGCCAACTGAACTACATGAGTTTAAGGCAAGCCTGAACTACACGAGGAGATCTGTCTCAAAAGCCGAAACCAAGAACTCTGACCTCAAACAGCAGCATTCTGAGCTGTCAGATCTATCCTGTGCTATACAACAAAAAAGATGTAAAGTTCTCTGTATCTTAAGAGGAAACGCTGAGACTGGGCAAATGTCACTGTCTACTTTTCTATATATTAGGATTAAAATAAAAACTAGCAAAAGGAGCTGTAACAGTAAAAATACTGTTAACAGTACAAAGTTTCTAAGAATTCAAAGCTAAGTAAACATTACTTTTGGAAGCCTTCAAGGACAACCTTTTAAGAACTACAATTGCCCGGCAACGCAAGTTATACCACTGCCAACTTAATAGTTCCGGGTGAGACGCTGCAGCATCTCGGAGCGCGAAGCACCTACAGAACACGTTCCAAACCTTCTCCTACCACACTAAGGCAGCGATCCCTTTTGACTGACTTTTAATTCCACCGTTAAGCCGCAAAATAGATATTACAGAGCCTTGGCCAGAGGACTTCCACAGCAATTGCCCAACAAATGAACTGAGTTTCGGTCTCACTGACTCCTCCGGCCACGTGCAGGAAGCATCTCCCGAGCAGGCTGGATGCAGCACCTAAGGCGTTATGATCTCGTTCCTCTGAATTCCTCCTTTGGGACGTAGCCGTCCTCGTAGACTCTCTCGCCCCAAACACTGAGACGGTGGCGGGGGGTGGAGAAGTCTGGGTCTATGGACCTCGGTCACAGGGAAGAACCCATCCCTCCACTTAAGAGCAGGTTGCCTGGGCCTCAGCTCTATCTCGACTCAGGTTCCAGAAGACACAAAACCCTAGCCTGGTCGCGGAGCTCCTGCGGCCTGCCTTGCTGGACCTCACCAGTGCCAGTTGTTGACGTTGGTGGCGTCTGCCCGCTCCTCCACGATCCAGCGTGGGTCGCCTTCACCCCACTTGGCCATCGGCTTTTCTATCTTGCCGCCACCAGGCACCAGCCACCAGCCCCCCGAGCGGCCAGGTCACAGCCTCAGATCCGCTTGATCCCAGCCGCCCGGCAGCGCCTGGAAACTACTAGAAGCGGCCGCAGCACCTCCTAGCTTGCTTTTCCCTCCACCCCCACCCCCTGGCCGCCTGAACTTCCGGCTCCTCCCCGCTCCCACCGGCTACTTCCGTTCCAACTTGCCGGACAGCGGGTTCGGACTGTCCTAAAGTTCCTTTCAGTTCCTCAGGTTAAGCCCTGATAGGCTCGAAGTTCATCCCCTTACCCTAGCACTCTCCATCCTAGAAACACAATGGGCACTCTCATTGTTTCCTTGGGGCCTAAATGGGCTTGCTGAGCTTTCTGGGAGTTGTAGTTTTGTTTAGTGACCCTCTGGGTAGTCGCGGAAGGTCGTGCTGAAAGTGAAGGAAATGACCTATATGATGCGCCGAGGTCTCTGGGGGTTGTAGTCAAAAAAGCCTCGCGGTCCATCGAGGTAGGGCTCATCGCGAGGTCAAACAACTGCAACTTCCAGCATGCTCTGCGCTGTCGAACTTTCTCTAGCTCTGCCCCTTCAACTGGCCTCTTCCGCCCCCTACTCTATGCGGCACTGTCTGATTAGGAAGGCTGGTCCGGCTGCAGAGGCTGTTGCTGTTCTCAGAGGCAGGGCTCAGTGTGGAAGAGGTGAGGGTGTCCCACCCCCTTGGGCCGTGTATCTGGCTGAATTTATCCTCTCTACGTCCTAATTTTTTTTTCTCCTTTTGTGAGGCATTCCTACACCCCGTCCTCTAACCTGACTTCTAGTCACGGCCACCCTCGGGAACCAGAGTAAATTCGGGTTAGAGCCTTCCAGCGAACCGTAATCTTTACTTCAGAACGAGCTTTTCCTCTGCTAGGGACTGACAAGGGTCTGGTGACTGCGAAAGATCCGTGGCTCCTTGGACATTCGCTTGTAGTCATTCTGTTTTAACCCCCGCTCTGGTGTCAGTGTACAAGCCTTTGCTTGACACCAGGTGTGACTTCTCGTAGCTGGTTCCTCGTGTTCTGCTGCAGGGAGCGTCTTGGTTGTGTTTTATTTTCCCGATCCTTTCTGTTTCCCTACGTTACGTTCTTTTTTCACCTGGGATGTTAACCTCTTTGCGTTTTCAGTGTACAGGTGACAAGAATACCAATTCTCCGAAGAATTACAAATCATATCGAAGTACCTTTTTTGGTCACTTTTAAAATTGTACTTAATTGCCTTGTAACTTCTAGAGCTATTATAAAGGAAACTTAGCTTCTCTTTTGTACCACGAGTACATATTGATGTCAGCCATTGTGTGGTTAAAAAAAATGATTCTAAGATTCTCTGGTGGAGTATAGGATTTGATCAGTCTGTGCTGATCTATAGATATTAGTATAGTGTAGTTTTCCCAAAAGTGAAAAAAAAAAAAAAAAAAAAAAAAAGGTAGTTAGAAGGGCTATTCTGGAGATGGCTCAGTGGAAAAAGCACTTACCTGGCAAGCGTAAGGGCCTGAGTTCAATCCCTGGTTCCGCAAAAAAAAAAAGAAAAAAAAGAAAAACAAGGGCTATGCAAAACAGTGGAAATGGGTTAGGAACCAGAAAACCTGACTTGAAAGTATGGAACAGGAGTAACAAAGTTGCTTTTATGCTTAATTCTTTTGTGCTTCATTTTTATCATAAGTGAAATAGAAAGTGAATCTGGTGGGCCTACCTTACAAAATTGTTCTGAGGATCACATGAATGACAAAGCATAGGGTTGTGGTGTCCCAAGCCTGCAATCTCAGCAGTTGGGAAGCCCGGATGGTCAGCATCTGGAGTATCCTTTGGAATTTGAAACCATCCTGGGCTACAGAGTGAGCTCAAGGTGAGCCTGAACTGCATAGCAAGACTGTTTCAATAAGACAAAAAAGAAAGTCTCTAAAATTGAATTTATGGGGCTGGGGCTTAAGTGAGCTTAAGCTCAGTGGCTTAAGTGTCAGCCTGGCAAGTATAAGGTCCACTGCTTAGTCTACCCTCCAAAAAACTGCACCTGTGCCAGAGACATATATATGTTCTGAATATGCCTTTGACATTGTAAGCATTTCAGAATGTTTGTATTAAATGACACTTAAATATCTAGGTTTGCTTTTAATTTTTTTTGTCTTTTAGTTTATTTTTGAGATAGGGTCTTGCTGTGTAGCTCAAGCTGGCCTTGAGCTCACTGTATAGCCCACATGCTTGTGGCAGTGCATCAGCTTTAGCCTCCTGGGCACTGGGATTACAGATAAGTGCCATCGTGCCTGACTAGGTTTGCTTTTTTGTTGTTGTTATTTTGGTACCAGGAATCAAACTCAGGACCTTGCACTTGCTAGGAAGCCACTGTGTCACTGAGCTATATTCCTGGCTTTAGGGTTGCTTTAAAATGCCTTTTTTCTAAGATACTATGAATAATTAACAAAAATGAGAGCACTAATTTTCTGTCAAGCGGTAAGCACTTACTCTTTTAATCATCTTCATAACCATTCTGTAAGGTCAACCATTTGAAATGCCTGTTTTACAAATGAAGGACCCAAGACATAATGTCAGTAAGACAACTGATACTAAAAGGCACTATCATTTAGTATTTACTTTCTGCTACACAAATCACTTCGTTTGGGTTTTCTGAGTCCTACCTACTTTTCTTTTATTTCAACCTTCTAAGGTAGGATGTCATTTTCTCCAAAACTTAAAATAGTTTACCTAGTTTGCTCAGAATCAGAAAAACTTAAGATTTGAACTCAAGGCTGCTTGACTACAACACCAATACTTGTTCTACCACAAGGAATAATATGGCGACTTTTTAAAAATTGAATTTTGACTCTAATACAGAAAAGGATTTCTGACCTACTTCTGGGTTCACTAGGAAAAGGTTAATGTGGAAAGGACCAGGGAGCAGGAAGTTCATGCCACCTTTGGGAGCCTTTATTTGAAAAAAGAAGTGAAAGTACAGTATAATAAATGCCATGAAAAGGTTCAACTCTCCTACGAGGAAGGAGAGTTTGTAAAGTTTTACTGAGAAAGGTGCTATTGAAAAAAAAAAAAAAAAAAGCAAATTGATCCTTTAGAATCTGGTACTATATAGCTTTTGGAATTATCGTGGTTTCTGGTTATTGGGTTAAGCCATAGCTTTCACTTTAGCGCAGCTGGGATCAATAGTTTAGCTTGTAATTGTAGGGTAAAACTTGGTTCTTGAGGATGAGATCTAAGTTTAGAGTAGCTGTGAAAGACTTGTGGTTTTCTAACTTTATTTTTGGCTATCCTCTCATTTTCTACATTTTAGCCAAGTTTGTAATAAAGTAATCTTGAAGATATAGGCAAGATAATTCTTCTTTTAATTGCTTTCATTCTCAGGCATTTAAAAGGTATATATGAGAGTGAAGTATTTGTTAATTTAATTCTCTTAGTATTCCCAAAGCCTCACATAGTGCTTTAGAGATGGCACTCAATAAATGCATGTTGAAACATGAATGCATTTATTCTGTTTTATGTGTACTTTGATTGATCTTTGTGTCTTCAGCAAACTTTGTGGTGAATTCTTAAGTTTTCCTGCCTGGTTCTGAAGACAGTGTCTAAACTTTCATATTTTTACAACACTTGGGGGAGTGCCTTGAGTAGATATTCTAGGAATGAAAGACTTTTTGGGCAGGTAGAGGTTGGTTGGACACCAATGTCTGATTTTTATGTATAGCAGGTTTAGTATGCTGTACTAGATTCTTTTCCACATTCCTGTTTCTCAGGATAGTTAGAGAAGGAATCTAAGGTTTTTGGAGCTGTTTTGGGAGGGAGCCAAGAAGGGACATGTATCTGTCTCCCTTCAGATGAATCGGACAAAGGGCGATGAGGAAGAGTATTGGAACAGCTCTAAGTTCAAGGCTTTTACCTTTGATGATGAAGATGAAGAGCTCTCACAGGTAGGCTCACAATCGCTGAACGCACATTCTCCTTCATAGTAGTGCTCCCTTTGCTTGTGTCCTGGGTAATGTGGCTTTAGATCATGTCTTCATTAGACTCAGAAATGTTCGGGGTGAGATCTTAAGAAAAATTGTTGTGCTCGTATTGGTGAGCTTCCTATAGCTCTGTTGCAATACTCACAAAATCAACTTTTAATGAATAAAGGTCATTTTGACTCATGGTTTTGCAGGTTCCAAGTCATGACCTGGTGATTCCATTGCTTTGGTTCTGTGGGGAGGGATTATACCATGGTCTAGGCACGTAGTGCAGTGAGAGCTCATGTCATGGTCGGAAAGCAGGAGAGGGACTACTAGAGGTGTCCCACAGTTCCCTTCAGAGACATGCCCTTAATAACCTGAGGACCTACTACTACTGTGTCCCACTGTCCAAATTCTGCTGTGCTAATGAGGGGACCAGTCCTTTAATGCATAGGTCTTTGGAAGACATTCAGGATCCAAATGATAAAAAGTCTTCATGTAGAAAAGCACTCAGAACATTGTTGTTGTTGATCAGTCTTCCTGCCTTAGTGTCACAAGCAGGAATTGAACTCAGGACCTTGCACTTGCTAGGCAGGTGCTGCACTGCTGAACTATGGCCCAACTGTATCTACTTTATAACTGAGGAAATGGCTCATTTTCTGGAGCGTGAACAAATTCAGTCAGGTTTTCGCATCAAATTATTTCTGGAAATATAATTAGAACTCAAAAGTAGCTTTGATTCTTTCTAACTCTTTTGCCAAGGTGGCTAAAATGCAAATTGTTTTCTTGTAAAATATGTGGTAGGCTTGGTTTTTAATTACAGAGGATAAAACTTTGGTCATCTTGAAGTCCCAATTGCTCACTTTTTTGATTATCAGAAGACAGGTGGGAAATGTTTGTTATTGGAGCTCTCTGCTTTATGTCCCTGTACAGTTAAAGGAGTCCAAGCGGACAGTGAATAGCCTCCGAGACATCGTGCCCGAGGATGATGACGAGGATGATGAGCTGGAGCGAGTCAGCTGGAGCGGAGAGCCTGTGGGCAGTGAGTAGAAGCTGGGGGGGCTCTTGGCACTACTGAAGGCAGACTGTGTCTCTTCAGTGGCAGTCTTTAAAGGGTATGAGCATCCATTTGATAGTTTAGTCCTGGAAGATACTTGGAAAAATATAGCAGTAATTTCTGTGTGGCCACATATGTCTATTGTCCTAGGGCAAATAATTGGCTGGCTTTTTTTTTTCTGGTATCAGGGATCAAACTCAGGACCTTGTGCTTGCCAGGCAGGCACTTATGTTGCTGAGCTATCCCCCCAGCTTTGGCTGACTATTTAAGACTCATTGGAGTGCTTGTTTGATTTTTTTTCAGAACCAGGGATTGAACTCAGAGGAGTGCTTGTTAAAATGATAGATTCCTACGTTTTACCCTAGAGAGTAATTCAGTGCCTTGTATATGCTAAACTTGTGCTCTCTGATTTGTACTGAAGACATAATTTTTAGTAAGTACTGACTGTGATTCTAAAAGGTAGTCATATTAGGAACTGTTGGCTTTGGGCCCTTTTTTTATTTTTTGAGACAGTACTTGCTATGTAGCTCAGACTGGCCTTAAAGTACAGGCTGGCCTCACAATGATCCTCTTGCCTCAGCTGCTCAAATGCTGGGATTATAGGCATGCACCATACCCTCCTTGGAACTGTTGGTTTAAATACTCATAACAGGTTGCCAGAACTAACTTCCTTAGCCACTGTCCTTTACTACTCAGCTATTATGATATCTAGCGCTATGTAGCACCTATACAGAGTCCATCTGATTTTTAAGAAATGTTTTTAATTAAAAATTTTTCTTTCTTTTTGCGGAACTGGGGATTGAACTCAGGCCCTTGCGCTTGCCAGGGAAGCACTTATTCTACTGAGCCATCTCCCCGGCCCCTAAAAAATTTCTAGAAAATAAGATTTGCTGAAACATGATATCTAAATCAGAAAAGTATTAATGTCTACCTTTGAAAACGTATTTTGTTGAAGTTTCCCTTCATACTAATGAATCTTCTCAGTCCCTGCCTCTAAAAAGATAATCACTATTGTTTGCTTATTTTATTTATTTATTTATTTATTTATTTATTTATTTTAGGTGGAACTCAGACCCTTGTGCTTGCCAGGCAAGCTCTTATTCTACTGAGCCATCTCCCCGGCCCCTGTTTGCATATTTTATAACCATAGATTTTTTTGATTTTGGAAATGCTTATAGGAGTATTTATTTTTACATCTCTCTCCATATATGAGCAGAGGCATACTTAGCCCTTGCTGTTTCCATGTGATAACATAGTTTGAAGATCTTTTAATATCAGCTATAAAGAACTTTTTCAATTCTGGGGATATAGCTCAGAGGCACAGTGCCTGCCTAGCAAGCATAAAGTCCTGAGTTCAAGTCTCTGTACCAAAAAAATAAAAATAAAAACTTTCTCCTTCTTTAACTGCTAGTATAGAATTGCATTTTATAGATTATTATACTTTATCAAACAGACCACTACTGATGAACTTGAGATTTTTCCAGTCTTTTTTTTTGTATTTTAGGGAAGGATCTACAGGATGTTCAGGGTCTTACTACTAGATCAGACTCGTAGTGATCCTCATGTTTACAGTCTCCCAAGAGCTGGGATTACAGGCTTGCATCACCATGCCCAGTCTCATTTCCAATCATTTTATGTCAGTGATCTTATCCATGATCTTGTGTTTTGATCATATATATGTGTATGTAAAAGGTCAATTCTTAGAGTGAAATTACTGGCATAGGATATTTGCATTGATGTTGGATAGATAACTACCAAATTTCCCACCAGAGAAGTTGTATGAATTTGTACTCCCACCAGTACTGTGGGAGGACTCCTGTTTCCTCTATAGCCTTTATGCTATAAATTATCAAGGTTTTGGATCTTTGTCTCTGTTACAGAGAACCAATGAGATCTCATTGTATTTTCTTTTTCTTTTTTTTTTTTTTTTTAGCATTGGGGATTGAATCCAGGGCCTAGAATATGCTAAGCAAATGTTCTGCCACTGAGCTATATTCTCTACCCATTGCATTTCTAGTTTGTAGTACTATTACTAGGAGTGAAATATAGTATGTTTTCATATATTAAAAGCATTTTGGGTTTTCTTTTCTGTGATCCATTTATTTATATCCTTTGCCTGCTTTTCTGGTGATTAGTATTTTTGTTTTGATTTGTTATTTTTTTGCAGTGCTAGGTATAAGAATTGGACTTGGGGCCTCACACCTGCTAAGCAAGGGCTCTTCTTCCATAGGGCTACCAAAGTCTGTATCCTGAGTCCTTTTAAAATTTTTTTAGTGTGAGTTAAGGTCTCACTAAGTTGGATAGGGAAGCCTCAAACTTTCTGTCCTCTTGCCTCAGCCTCCTAAGTAGCTAGGATTACAGATGAGCTACCATGCCCAGATGATTAGTTTATTTGCATCTCTTTTCCCTTGGCCCATCTTGGACCAGGGACCAGGCCATCTGATGAAAGCCTATAGAGTCTGTTGGATATTGGATGTATTTGGGTAAGACTTAATGATTTAGTTCTATCTTACAGGTATTTCATGGTCCATCAAAGAGACTGCTGGTCATAGTGGGTCAACCCATGAAGGACGGGAACAGCTAAAGAACCGAAACAGTTTCTCCTATGCACAACTACCCAAACCTTCTTCCACTTATTCCCTGAGCAGCTTCTTTAGAGGTTAGAAAATGATGACTAAAATTAAAGGGGTAGGGAAGTCTTTTTTTCTTTTTTCAGAAAAATTCTCAGGCTTTAATTTTCATTTATTCTAGAAGAAAAAAGATTAGATTATTGAAGGATAATAAATTATCATTAGAGCTGGCAACTGATCTGTAGGAGTTAGAGAAATTTACAAGCATTGGGCTGGATTTAGAAAAATTTACAAGCATTAGACTGGATTTGTAGAACATAATGAATAAAATTGGCATTAACTCAGTGATGGAGACAGAAGAAAATTGCCTAGTTCAGAATTCCTTCTTGTCCATTATGGAGTACTATTAAGGATCACTGCATTGCAAGCGGGGAAATGATATAGAAGTTCCTAAAAAAAAAAAATTAAGCATAAAATTGCAATGTGATTCAACAGTTTCACTCCTAGGTATCTGTTGAGAAGAATTGAAGGCAAGGACTTCAGCAGCTTTTGTAAGCTGGCATTCATAGCAGCATTATTCACAGTAGCTAAAAGATGGAAATAGTCCATATGTTCATTGAGAGGTGCACAGATAGCAAATGTTTGTTATACGTTTGCCATAGACTTATTCAGCTTTAGAGTCATAACATTCTGATAATATGCTACCAAATAGATAAAGCTTAAGGAGATTATGCCAAATAAGAAAGATACAAAAGGACAAACATTGTGTGACTATTTACATGTGATATGTAGCATAGAGACTAAAAGTGGAAGGGTGATAGTTACCAAGGGCTAAGAGTAAGAGTGTTAGGGAAGTATTTCTTCAAGACAGAGTCAAGTTTTAGAATCATGGAAAAGTTTTGGTTGGGTAGTGGTAATGGCTGTACAACAGTGTGAATGTGTTTAATGCTACTGAATTATACTCTTAAAATGGTTAAAATGGACAGTCATGGTGGTACATACACATAACTCAGTTGCTTGGGAACCTGAGGCAGTTGAATCTTAGTCTGGGCAACATAGTTACTGTCTCAAAATAAAAATAAAAAAGGCTGGGGATGTACTTCAATGGTAGGGCACCTCTGTTCAGTCTTTAGTACTGCCCTCTGTCCACAAAGGAAAACTAAAGTGGTAAATTTTATTTTTATATGTATTTTATCATAACTGATTATTCCCCACCTCCTTTTTGAGACAGGTCCTACCATGTAGTTAAGGCTGGGGTTAAATTCATTGTTGTAGGTCAGGCTAGCCTTGAACTTGCAACAGTCCTCCTTCATTGAGTGCTGAGATTACATGTGTGTGCCCCAACAATCTGCTTTTAATAGCACCTCAGATTTCTGAAGTCAAGTAAAACCTTTTCTTAGCCTTAAGTTCATTCTTATGTACATAATAGAATTCTGTGAACTATAGCCTTAACCAATTCCAGACATCTCTGACTTGAGCTCTGTTGACCTCTTCTTTCTTGTGTTCTTTACTTTTAGGTAGAACTAGGCCTGGAAGTTTCCAGTCTCTTTCTGATGGTAAGCATTGGGCCCTTTCTCTTGATTGCCGAGGGAGGTGTTGCTGAACCAGTGTACAGTCTTGGGAATGAGAATAGGTAGTATTTAAAAATACATGTGCTTGTAATCCCAGCACTCGGGAGGCTGAGGCAGGAGAATTGTTGTGAGTTCGAGACCAACCTGAGCTACAAAGTGAGCTTAAAGCCAGCCTGAACTGCATAGCGAGACCCTGTCTCAAAAAGACAAAAAAAAAAAAAAATACATGAACTTTATTCTGAATCTACCATAATTAATAGAGAAACTTTCTGATGATAAGGAGGTAAAAACCATTTAAGCTATAGAAGCAAGAGGTGACATTTAGGGAAGAATTAAGATCTAGCTGGGCATGTAGATACATGCCTGTGATCCCAGCACTTAGAAGGTTGAGGCAGGAGGATCGCCTTGAACGCCAGCCTGAACTGTGTAGTGAAACCCTGTCTGAAAAAGACAAAAGAAAACAAGAACTGAGATTTACTTTTGGCCGTAAGATATCTTGGGAGGCTGCAAGGCTAAAAATATGTGTGCAAAGGAGGCAGTAGAAGAAATAAACGATATGAAACAGGATTCAGGATGCCTTTCTGAATCAGCTACCTGTTCTTTTTCAGCTTTGTCGGATCCACCTGCCAAAAGCTATGCTCCAGAGCTGGGGAGGCCTAAGGGGGAGTATAGAGTAAGTTGTATTTTAATATTGATAATGCCAGTCAGGTATCTTGGTATATGTTGGGTTTAACTTTTGAAAGTGTTTGAACAGATATTATAGTTATTTTGTTGCTTAATTACCTAGATATATATTCTCTAACATGTACTGTAAGGGAATTTCATCATATATGAACATCATTGAGCACACTCTCCCAAACCCAAATGGTATAGCTTATTATATGCTTAGCCTGTATAGTGTAGCCTATTGCCATAAACCTGAATGTACTAAGAACTGCAGGCAGTTGTACCATACTTTTTTTTACTTGGCGGAACTGGGGATTGAACTCGGGCCCTTGCACTTGTCAGGCAAGCACTTATTCTACTGAGCCATCCCCTGGGCCCCCAGTTGTAACATACTATTTTTGTATTTAAACATAAATCATAGAAAAAGTACAGTAAGAATATGAGGAAATAGGAATTTTTAGCTCCATTGTAATCTTATGGAGCCACTGTTTCAAGTGTGACCCATCACTTACCAAAATGTCACTATGCAGCACATGACTACAAAAGATTCTTCTTGTAATGGCGCATCTGTTTACTGACTGTACTTAAACTGAAGCATACTGTTCAGACCTACCACCTGCTGCTGGCACTTGCAGCCCACATTCATGCTTACAAAGCTGGAACATGAGCAACAGTGAAACTTTATGGTGGCTTCTGTTATAAAGTGCTACAGTTTTTAGTGATTGTATTGTACAGTAAAGTGCTGTAGTTTTATATTGTGCCTTATGCAAATAAAAGCAAAGTCATCAAGTTGGAGTTTCTTTTGACCATGTCTTTGTTTTGAAAATTGTACATACTAAAAAAAAAGAAAAAAAAATTGTACATACTATGTACAATTCTTCATTTAGTGACCAACTCATTTAACAAGGTAGTTGTAGGACCAGAACTCTGTTGTTCAGTGAAAAATGTCTATATTTTAAATGTGCAGGACCCTCCCCCCCAACACACACTATGATACAGGTGATTGAATCCAGGGCTTCACTCATGCTAGACCCCTGAGCTATATTTCCTTTTTATTTTTATATTATTTTGAGAAATGGTCTCACTGAATTGCCCAGGCTGGGCTGAAGCATGTGATTCTCCTTTGCCTTAGCCTCAGCTTCCTGGATAGTTATGATGACACGTGTGTGCCACTATACCTGGCTTAAAACCCTTTTATAGATAAGAAAACTGTGATTTATCAGTATTAATGCTTACCTGGGGTCTCACAGCCAGGAAAGAGTGATACTTAGATTAAAATATCTGTTTTTTTACTTAGTTCTACCATGATTTTCTAATCCATTATCCTACCTCTTGAAGACTGTACTTTGAAACTTATTAAGCCTCATAGCAGTCTAGATGCTTGGAATTCATTAACTTTTACAATAGTTAGATGCTTGGAATTCATATTTTCGTGGAGCATATAAAAGAGACAAATTCATAGGGAAGAAACCACATTTTAAGATAAAACAAGGAACATGTTTCAAGTGTTACTTTGTCCTTCTGTTGGCCAGAGGTATTAATCATTAGGATTCAAATTGTGACTAATTGCATCTAGGGGTTGAAATTCTGATCTAGTTGGCATAGGATTACTGGTTAGTCGAGTCATCCTTCTTTAATCCATCTCTTCCTGCTTGTATTGCCCTGCTATAGTTCTTTAAGAAATCAAAATAGGTCAGTTCTTGTTTCCTGCCTGGCATTCTATCAGCACTGCCACCACCACCGCCACGGTGCCCTCAGCCTTTCTGGAGTTCTCAGGCCTTCTATTGCTGCCTAACTATACCTCTGGGAGCTTCTGGGAGCCCCTTTAGCCCAACCACCTGGGCTGCTTCATAGTCTGCAGCCTCACAGTCACGTTTTCTGCTCTGGTGTGTATGAATGGGAATGATCTCCACAATGATTCCCAGACTGAAGAGGATTTCTGACTGAATGATTCTCATAAACACAAAGATTGAGGACACAAAGACAGAGACAAAGAAGAACAAATGGAGGAAAAGGTTAGAACCTCTGGGGATGCAAAAAAAAAAAGCAGGAAAATGGCTTCTCTAGCCTACCACAAATTAATGATGAACCTGAAGGTGATGGCTGTTTTGCTCTTCCTTGAGATGAGGATGATGTGGATTACAAATCTAAGAAAATTAGAAGTTATTAAGCAGAAGAAACTAAAACTAGAGGAAGAGGTGGATGGTAAATTGAAAAAACCTAAGAATAGGGGCCTGCTGGTTAACACAGTTGTTTTAAGTGCCCACTTATGCAAATGTAGTCAAGCACAGGAAATAGAAACAAATTCTTAAACTTGGTCCCCTTTCCTTCATTTCAGGAATTTAAAACAAGTAGAACAAACACCCAGCACACCTGTTAGAATCAGTGTTCTTTTTTTAAGTGTATTTAGTGCAGGGTCTCTACACAGATCAGACTCATAGTTATTTCAGCCACCCAAGTGCTGGGATTATAGGCTTGTACCACCATGCCCAGTCTCAATTGCCATCTCAGCATGCCCCAGAGATGATGCCAGCATGAGTCACTGGGGATTGAACCCCGGTCCCTGCGTCTGCCTAGACAGGCGCTTTAATCCACTGAGTTATCTGGCCAACCCAAGAGTCATCATTCTATTTCATGGGAATCAGTTTTCATTAGACTTGAGCAGTTGTGACATTGGCAGTGTTTTGGTTCAGACACATGTTCACAGAAAAGCATGATGGGAAAATACTTCCTGACATGAGTGTTCCTTTTTAAATTTTTTTTTTTAATTTTTTATTTAATGTATTTGGTTGTTGCAGGGTCTCACTATGCAGTTCAGTTGTGTGGTGATCCGCCTGCTTTTACCTCCCCAGCACTGGGATTACAAGCAAGCGCCACTATTCCTGGACTCTGGCTGGCTCAGCCCACTCTGGGGGTGGGGCTGGCACAACATGTGGTACTGGGGATTGAACCGTGGTCCCTGCACTTGCCTAAGCAGGTGCTTTAGTCTGTTGAGCTATCTTGCCAACCCTTTAAAAATATTTAAACCTTTTCTTTTGATCTGAAAAGGCTGTGTACTTTTTCTCTTGGGCCCTCACACCAGCAGGATGGGCAAGTGTTGCGGCTTCTATATTGCCATTAAGCTCCGCAGTCACCAGCTGGACCAGAAGTGGCATAACAAGCAGTACAAAAAGACCCATTTGGGCACAGCCCCAAACCCCTTCAGGGATGCTTCCCATGCAAAGGGGATCATGCTAGAAAAAGTAGGGGTTGAGGCCAAGCTGGAAGTGGGTCAGAGTCCAGCTGATCAAGAATGGCAAGAAAGTTGTAGCTTTTGACCCTCATGATGGGTGCTTAAACTTCATTGAGGAAAATGATGAAGTGCTGGTTGCTGGATTTTGTCAAAAAGGTCATGCTGTTGGTGACATTCTGCTTTAAGATTGTTAAAGTAGCCAATATCTCTCTTTTCGCTCTCTACAAAGGCAAGAAGGAAAGACCAAAGTCATAAATTTTGATGATGAAAAGACATTAGTAATAAGTTTTATATTGCCAAAAAAAAAAAACAGAAAAAGGACAGGCTGTGTAGAGTCTGGGTATGGTGGCACATACCTGTAATCCCAGTGCTGGGGAGGCTGAAAGCAGGAGAATCACTAGGAGTCTGAGCTGCGTAGTGAGACCTTGTACCAAATACATAAATTAAAAAAAAACAGACGATGTAAATTGGGGTTGGAGAGGGATAAAAGGGGAGTAAGTCTCTAACGATAATGAAATAATCAGTGGCTGAAATCATTTTCCCATTTTGTTCAGAGCATTCTCTGTACCCTTTAAGATACCTTTTTCCTTTCAGATCTCAGTCTGTTGCTTGAAAGATTTTATTGTATGAAAAGCTCCACAGGTCAATAAATTTAGAGAAAAAAGTATTTGGCCCAACAAAGGAAAAATAATCAAGATTTTAGGGCTTTTTTCTTTTGTAATTATGTAAAAAATGGGGAAAAACATAAAAAGCAGAATGGTAATGAGAAAATTTTTTACTATAATTAGTTTTAGAAACATTGTTTAGTGTGCTCAGAGTCCATTGCCCTCATCTTTCCTCAGCTTCTATTTTTATCATGAATTCCCTTTTAATCAACTATAGGTTATTTAAAATAAATTCCTACAACTTAATGGGCTGGAGGAATGAAACTCAAAATAAAATGACCTGATATCATTTTTCTCATCAGTTGCTGCAACAGAATATTTATTCCTTAGGGACTAAGGAAGTGATCTGATCCTTTAACTTCCTGGGATTCATGTGTTGCTGATCTTCTAGGATTACAGCAATGACTGGAGTCCCAGTGATACAGTGCGACGCCTACGAAGAGGCAAGGTAAGGCCACTGGAGAGAGAATTCCTGTGGGATTCACTGGTAAGCTGTATTTGCCTAACTGGGACTAGTAAATGCAATATTTTTAAGGAAGAAAAACCTAGGGAATAAACTAGAGAAAACACTAGGATTGAAATTACCTACAGAGTTTTTCTTTCCAGGGTTTAAGTGTTGCTTTGACAGTTTAGGGGAAAACAAAGATAGGTGAGAGGGAAAAGTACATTTAGTTAAAAGTGAGAGTGATCTTTTCACTTTAGGTCTGTGATTCATCATGAGTTCGTTTTTGTATATCTTGTGAGATAAGATTGAGGTTTGTTGTCTTTTTTTTAATGTAGATCCCAATTTTTGTTCCCAGTACTGTTTTTAATGGATTCTTTCTTATTTAGCTGACTCAGGATGCCTTAAGGACAGGTCTGATAAGGCTTGAGGATCTGGGAATTGAACCATAGTATCCTGATCCTGATTGCTTTGATTAAGCAGGCACTTAAACAAAATAGGCAAGCCCCCCAGTACTGTTTGTAGAAAAGACCATCCTTTCCTCATTGAATCATTGTGCAACCTTTCTTTAAAACAGTTGATGAAGGGCTGGGGAGATGGCTCAGTGGAGGAAGCGCTTCCCTGGCAAGCTCAAGGACCTGAGTTCAGAAATCCCTGGCTCCGCTTAAAAAAACAAAAACAAAAAACAGTTGATGAGATATGTGTTGATCCCTTTCTGGACTCCATTCTAGTTTATTTTATTTATTTTTATTTATTTTTTTGTGGAACTGGGGATTGAACTCAGGCCCTTGCACTGCCAGGGAAGCGCTTATTCCACTGAGCCATCTCCCTAGCCCCTAGTTTTATTTTATTTTTGCGGTACCATGGATTGAATTCAAGACCCTGCTCTTGCCAGGCAGGTACTTATTCTACTGAGCTAATTCCCTGGCCCCCATTCTAATTTATTGACTTGTTGATCCTTGTGCCAGTACTCTTGATTATTGTAGGTTTGTAGCATGTGTTAAAGTCAGACAACTTCAACTTTTTTGAAACTTTCAACTTTTTACTTTGTTCTTCACTTGTAAAATTGTTTTGGCTTGGGCCACAGAGATAGTTCAGTGGCTTAAGCACTTGCCTGGCAAGCAGAAGGTCCTGAGTTCAATCCCCAGGACTGCGAAAAAAAAAAAAAAAAGTTTTGGCTGTTTTGGATCCTTGCTGTTCCTATATGGATTGAAGTATTAGCTTGACAGTGTCAGTAAAAGAGCTTCTTGAACTTTGGGTTTTTTTTGTCTGTTTGTTTTTTTCAGTGCTGGGAGGTTGAACCCAGGACCTGTGCACAGTAGGCAAGCACTCTACCACTAAATTATATCCCCAGCCCTGGAATTTCACTGACTCTATAAATTTTAGGAGAATTGGCATCATAAATAATTAATGGATCAAAATAGATAGCAAGCTTAAATGTAAGTAAATGTTAAATATAAAAAAATTCTAGATTTTTAAATATAAAAATCTTTGTGATCTTGGATTAGGCAGAAATTTATTCCCTAAGGCACAAAAAGCATTAACAATAAAAGAAAATAGCCGGGCGTGGTGGTGCAGACCTGTAATCCCAGCACTCAGGAGGCTGAGGCAGGAGGATTGTTGTGAGTTCAAGACCAGCTTGAGCTAAAGTGAGCTTAAGGCCAGCCTGAACTGCATAGTGAGGCCCTGTCTCAAAAAGACAAAAAAAAAGAAAGAAAAAAGTAAAATGAACTTAATGAAAATTGAAAACTTTTGTTTCTGAAACTTTTTTAAAAACATGAAAAAACATTAGCTTTGTGTGGTGTTTGTAATCCTAGCTCTCAAGAGGAGTACTAAAGCAGGAGGATCGTCATAAGTTAAAAGCCAACCTGGGATACATAAGCAAGTTTAAGGCCAACCTGCAATACACAGCAAAATGCTGTCTCAGAAAACCCCAAACCCAAAAACAAACAAAAATCCCCCCAAAAATTAAGGCTGGGAGAATATATTTGTAAAATTCATGTATTATAAAGGACTTGTACTCAGAACATATTTTTTAAAAGTCACCTGTGCTGGTGAGGTAACTTAGTGGACTAAGCACCTGCTTAGACAAGCACAGGGAACTGGGCGCACACTCCTCTGGCCCAGCCGCAGGCGTGCTGAGCCGCACCAATACCAGGTGTGGTAGCCGGGCGTGGTGGCACATGCCTGTAATCCCAGTGCTGGGGCGGCCGGAAACGGAAAGATCACTATGAGTTTAAGCTACAGAGAAGTCTTATAACTTAATGATAAAAAGATAGACAACTCAATAAAAAATAGGCACAGGATTTGACCAGATACATCACAGAAGGCATGAATGGTCAGTAGTGCTTGAATATATGATCAATATTATAATTACTGAAAAAATTAAAACTGAGACATCCTTAAAGTGCCACTAGAATGGCTAAATTTAAAGAGATTTTTTAGATCAAGTGTTGGGAGGATGTAGAGGAACTAGATAACTAGACTTACACAAAGCTGGCAGGAATGTAAAATTAAGTTACTTTAGAGGATAGTCTCAGCCGGGCGTGGTGGCACATGCCTGTAATCTCAGCACTCGGGAGGCTGAGGCAGGAGGATTGTTGTGAGTTCAAGACCAGCCTGAGCTACAAAGTGAGTTTAAGGCCAGCCTGAACTGCATAGTGAGACCCTGTCTCAAAAAAGACAAAAAAAAAAAAAAAAAAAAAAAAAAAAAAAAAAAAAAAAAAAAAAAAAAAAAAAAAAAAAAAATAGAGGATAGTCTCTTCTTATGAAATAGATCCTTTATGTACAACCCAGCAGTTTCACTTCTAGACACTTAGAGTTCAAGTATATTAAAACATGTAGCCATATAATGACTTGTACACAGATGTTCATAGCAGCTTTTATTTTCACAAAGAAAAGGCTCCCAAATGGAAATCGCCTTAATGTCTGTCAGCAGATAAATGGATAAACAGGTTGAAATGTCCATATACTGGAAAACAGCTTGGCAGTAAATAGGAATAAACTAGAAATACTGCAACACAGAGTTTCATGCCAGTTGAAAGAAGCCAGTTACAGAAGAGTACATATTATATGATTTTGTTTTTATGAAGTTCTAGGAAAAGGGCTGGGCAAATAGCTCAGTGGATTAAAGTACCTGCAAGCAGGCACAGGGGCTGGGGTTCGATCCCTGGGCCTGCTGTGCTGGCCCTGCCCCTGAGGTATACTGAGATGGCAATCAAGACTCGGTGTGGTAGCACACCTCTAATTCCAGCTTTTGGGAGGCTGTAAACAGGCGGATCACTATGAGTCTGATCTAGTAGTGAAACCCTGAATACCCTGTAGACCTTTCCCTAAAATTAAAAAAAAAAAAAGTTCTAGGAAAGGCAAAATTGTATTGACTGAGAACAGGTGAGCAATTGCCAGAGGACAGTGAGAGAAGATAGGTCGTTAATGTCAAAATGGACACAGGTCCTCTTGGGATAATGAAAATGTTCTGTATCTTTGTGATGGTAATGGTTACATTGGATGTACAGTTAAACAGGGCAGATTTTATTATATGTATATTATATCTTTTAAGAAAAATGAGTGATCTCTATTGACTTTTTCAATATTTTAGGGTCTTCGGGCCAGAGAGGTGGCTCAGTGGAATAAGTGCTTGCCTGGCAACTGCAAAGGCCTGAGATCAATCCCCGGTTCTGCAAAAAATAAATAAATAAATAAAAATAAAAGTAAAATTAAAAAAAAATATTTTAGGGTCTTATTAGCATCTTGTTGGATAGTAGTGACAAGCCTATGGCATGTGTACCACAGCTGGCTATTTCTTATCACTGAAAGGTCTAAAAAATTTGCCATCACAATTATAGAGCATCAGACTGAACTAGAGTATGTGGTGGGAAACTACTACCTCATAATCCTGGGGAGAACAGAGTATATATTAAAGAAGCTCTCTTGATTTTTTTCATTGTTGTTGCCCATCCCTAACTATCTGGTGACAGAGGAATATAGGAAACTGTCTTTTTCTTCTTCTCTATGCACTAATTGTGTTCATACTCTGCTAGGTCTGCTCACTGGAAAGATTCCGCTCCTTGCAAGACAAACTACAACTCCTGGAAGAGGCAGAAAGCATGCATGATGGAAATGTCATTACTGCAGTGAGTTGTGGGGTTTTGTTGGTCTTATTGTTGTATTGTTGCTATTACTTTTCTTACTGTTTTTGAGATAGACTGTCACTATGTAGTCCAGTCTGGTCTTCTACTTGTGATCCTTCTGCCTCAGTTTCCCATGTGCTGGGATCATAGGCCCTTTGTTATTACTATTTCAACTATTATAGTTATGAAAATACAAATTACTGGTTGAAACCTAAATTTCTGAAAAATCTAATCAAGTAAACTTTAGTATCTTGGGTCAGATGACAAGTAGTAATTCTGGATTTCCCTGTGTGCTGAGGATTTGCCAGCAGTTCATGGCCTAAGGCATGCATTGTAGGTCAAAGTTTTGATAGTAGCCAAAGAGTAGAAGTTTGGCGTAGTCTGTGTTATACAAAGTCTTCTGTGGAAGGAGAGATGCGAGTAGTCTCCCAGGAGGCAGCCTGTGTCAGCCTGTATGGACATGGGTATGTATGTGAATACTCCCTTTCTTTCTGTCTCACAGAGTGATCTGTTGTCTGTATCTGAAAAAATTCTTAATGAGTTGTTGCCTCTTTGCTAGACATCCAGTGGTCAAGGCAGAGACTTGTGTTTGAAAGGTTATATATTCTGCGTTGCATGTTCTTGTTCTCTTTTTGTCTAGGTTCTGATCTTCCTGAAGAGGACCTTGAGCAAAGGTGAGGATGGTTTGAAGAAAATCTCTACTCAGCAGGGTATCTGCCCCTTTGAGGGGAGAATGGTATGAGACTTTCATATCACAATTCACCAGTATTAGTTTGTTTAGAGACAGCTGAGGTGGCCTGGGACTTGAGAGCACACATGTAAGTGAAAGCATCCTCAGAGTGATTAGTCCAAAGTCCTCTCTGTTTATTAGACATATGGTTGGTTTACTTGAGGATGTGATGCTAGAGGCTGGGGAGATAGTTCAGTGGCATACCCACCTTCTTGGCAAGCACAAGGTCCCAAGTTTGATCCCTGGCACCACAAAATCAAACAAACAAACAAAAAGAATGTAATGCTAAACATCTACTGTTGGGATGATCAGAAATGAAAAGCTGACTCATTTTACCCTGGACATTAGAGGCTACTTATGGTTAACTGAAACATAGCGGTAAACCATTCTTAGGTTCTGCTAAGCTTTGAAGAGGTGTTTGGAACATTGTGAATAGGGAGGCCATGAGCCGGGGAGATGGCTCAGTGGAATAAGTACTTCCCTGGCAAGTGCAAGGGCCTAAGTTCAATCCCCGGTTCTGCCAAAAAATAAATAAATAAATTAAAAAAAAAAAAAAAATAGGGAGGCCAATTTCATACTGGAGTAAAAGTGCTGTTCTCCACCTCATTCCTTTTTACTGCCTGCCAGAGATCCTCTTCCGAGAGCTGGAGGTGCGACAGGTTGCCCTCAGACATCTCATTCATTTTCTTAAGGAAATAGGGGATCAGAAGCTCCTTATAGACCTCTTCAGGTAAGACCTGATTCTCTTGTCTATTAAGTTTTTTTTTTTTTTTTTAAATTATTAAGTACTATTTCAAAGCATTCTGAGGGATACGAAGAAATAGGAGACACTGTCTTTTTCCTAGAAACATTTAAAAGATATTAAATATGAGGAAGTAGTTAACAATATACTATAATCTGTGATAAAGTAACAGTATGACCAGATGGTTATATCCAGGCTCTAGAGTCAAGGATTAAAACCTCTGTCTAAAAAGCCAGGCATTTCAAAACATTATGAAAACAGTTTTCAGTGTATTAATTTATCAAATCCATCTTGTGAAGGTAACTTAAAACTGTCTCATTGATATTTGTACTTCAATAAAACAAAAATAAAATAAAAAAATAAAAAGCCAGGCATTGTGGCACATGCCTGTAATCTCAGCACTTGGGAGGCTGAGGCAGGAGGATTGTTGTGAGTTCAAGACCAGCCTGAGCTACAAAGTAAGCTTAAGGCCAGCCTGAACTACATAGTGAGACCCTGTCTCAAAAAGACTAAATAAATAAATAAAATAAAATAAAATAAAATAAAACCAAACCTCTCTCTAGGGTCTGTGACCCTAGTTATCTAGTGACTCCAGAACAGTGATGAGCTGCTGAAAGACTAAGGTGAAAGCAGGTTTTTGATTGGTGTTAAGATGATGGATTGGTAGCCAGCAATTTGTGAAAGTAGACCGGCTCGTGGATATGGGATATTCTCTCTCTCTCTCTCTCTCCCCCTCTCCTCCTCTCCTTCTTTCCCTCCTTCCCTCCCTCCCTCCCTCCCTTTGTGTCTCTGTCTCCCTGGCCTCTAGACTCTTCTTCCCAAATTAATAGACCTATGAAGCATCATCTCTGTGCCAAAGCAGTGATGTTAATTTTATTGGTGTAGAGTCAGAAGGAAGCAAAGATAGAAGTTCGTATATTTTAAGGTCTTACCAAATATGTTGTAAAGAATAATGTAAATGTTTGTTTTTAGGAATATTTTGACAGAAAAGAGTACTCATATTAAAAAAAAAGAAAAGGTAACTATGGGCTGGAGTAGGTTTTGTTTAAGTTTTCAGTGTACTGCAGTGCCTTCTTATGGCTACTTTTTCTTCAACTAGAAAGAACAGAGGAACACTGTTCACCTGATGGGTGAACAACCAGGTATTTAGAAAAGATTGCTCATGGTGGGAAATTTAAGAGAAAGGTTTATCTCATGTTGTGAGGGAAGCAAGTTTGAATTGTGTTTTTTCTAGACAGTCACCAGTTTTGAGAGGTTATATGCCACACATCAATAGATAAAAATGCTCCCTTCTGCTTCTTCTCAGGTTCCTAGATAGAACAGAAGAGCTTGCGGTAAGTGTGGCCTTTGTTTTAGTTGGCAACCTGTGTAACAGACATTAAGCCAAAACCCAGCCTCTGAGATGCTAGACTGAACTATTTGCTGTGGCATCCAGAAGTTAGAGGGATGTAGGAAGCCTGAAAACTTAGTCCAACTGTTTTATTGTTTCTTTCTTTATTTTTTTATGTGTGTTTGCTTTTTGCCATACCAGGGATCAAACTCTGGACCTTTTGCTTGCCAGGCAGTCGTTTATGCCACTGGGCTATCTCCCCAGCATTTTATTGTTTCTTTTAAGGTGTTCTTTTGTGTGGGCTCATGAATAAAAAATTTTTAATTAATAAAAACTGGATCAATTTATAATTTCTTTTTTCAAGTCCTACTTTGTTAGGTGTTCTTGGGTTTTGGCTTCTAACAATAAAGAAAATGTTAACAGCTGAGAGGGTAAGAAACCAGATTCAGAACATGAGTAAAAGTATATCAGGCTGGTGGTGTACCCAGTACACATTTTGACTGAGAGATCAGTGGCCAAGTGTGCAAATTGATATTTTGGCAGATTTTCACAATCAGAATGAATTTTGAATACAAGAACAAATATGAAATTTCACCAACTTAATTGCATTATTAAAAGTTTAGTGAATCATTTTTTAAAGTTTGACATTACAGTGCAGAAATGAGAATTTCTGGGTCAGCCTATTCTCTGGGCCCTCTTTTGTCTCTTAGATGGAAACTTTTTTTCCTTCCAATAAATTTTGCTACTTTTAACTTTCAAAAAAAAAAAAAAAGTTTCTCGGCACTGCTAGTGGAAGGATTTTTCCTTTTTTACCCTACCACACATTTATGGTATCAGTGTGCACACATTCAGCTGCCAAATGTAATAATATCATTAACTTTTTTTGCTCAACAAAATATGAGGAAAATGTTTTTTAGTGAT